>CM040244.1:248860416-248917819 GCA_022545495.1 Chrysanthemum lavandulifolium
AACACATGTTCGTCTAACTTACATTGCAAATTAAGTTGGAGAAAAATATAACTCATGCTGTTGTATTTTGCATGTGTAATATCCTTGCCCGGTTGATTTTCAATTACAAATAAAATGCTATGCTTTATTCTACTTGTTTTCTTGACATATCAGTTTCTAATGAAGGTGTAAACGTTACTTTTTCTAAGGATGACATGGAGAATCATCTATCCAAACTTGCAAGCTTTAGAGTTGTTGAAGCAAACGAAAGACGACAACGTTTAACCACAAGTTTGTAAATTCTACGTCATAATCATGTATAAAATTCTTATAGATAGCACGCGATATTTCTCTTGTAACTATATATACCAAGGCGTCTGCGGAGTAATATACTATTGTAATAACATGCCATGATCTTTACCAGTATAAGACGTATAATCAAACTACTGAAACTTATAAGATTGACATTCAATGAAACAAAATATTTGACAATATTGTACTCCGTGCACTTTTACAAAATTTATGACTTATTATTGTCCTTTTAAGGATCTATTTGGAAATTGTTCTTGTTATAGAAAAGACCATTCGATGATGATAAATTGATAATGCAAAATTTGTGGTTGATATTACATGTCAAGCAAAGGTGAAATGGACCACTAGGTGCCGTTTTGAAGCAATGGACCCATTACGAAGATTCGGAAGATAGGTCATTACCACATGTTTTTGGCTGTTAAGAGGGTATATAAGCAAATAACACACTACTAACGCTCGATGTGGCACAAATCTTGCTAATGTTTTACTGTATTGGTTTTCAGTGACTATTGATAACAATACAACAAATATGTTAATGTTTTACTGATTGGCTTAAAATGCTTTTGTAATTGCTAGCTTTTTGCTAGTTTTTCTAATAATATGCCGCCGTTTAAAAAAAAAATACAACAAATATTTTTACAGGTGTCATACTTTACTTTTCCATTTTGTTTTTGGTTTGAATGAGCTGAATGTGATTAGCGTAGAATTAAAAAAAAAATAGTTTGATATAACTAAAATCATAGATAACTACTGAAGAAAAATATCATAACTTTTATAAAAAAGTTAATACAAATAAAACAAGCATAGAAGAAAAATATCATAACTTTTATAAAAAAGTTTAAGACTTTGTATCAAATTTTGAAAGATTGTTGAAGCGTTTAGTAAGGTGCTAGAAATTTACCTAGCTAACACTAAATGCTTTAACACACTTCATAATATGATACGAGTCTCAACACAAAAGGTCCGAATAGGCTATGGTATATTATCACAGTTTCTTTTCTTTTTCTTATGTAGGATTAGAAGTTAGTCATGGTTTCAACTTTTTAGCATAAAAAGGTAAGATATCTACATTCACTCCTAATTCATGCACTTGTGGTACTCTAATTTGATCAATAGTACCTATGTTCTCATTTTTTTTATAGTGTATCATTCTAAAACTACTATAATAGTCGATACTAAGTTCTGAATATGGAGTACTTGTTAAATGCCCGTCGCAATTAGATACAAACATTTTGGAGTATGAAAAGTGACTGATTGCAAAATTCAAAATCTAAGTTAATGTAGACATAGTTAGGTATATGAGGGTCAAAGTAGCCTTGATTTTTAACTTCGATTTCGGTAACATTTTGTTTGATGAGTTAAGACCAACTTCTTGTAGATAGCCCGCCATATTTCTCTTGTAACTGTATTAAGTCGTACAAGGTAATAACATGTCATGTTCTTTTCGAGCATGACACGGAAAATCAACTATTGAAACTCAAGAGATTGACATTCAATGCAAGAAAATACCAGTAGTAATTGACAATATCACATATGTACTTTGCAAAATTTATTACTATTTGTTATCCTTATATGGAAAGTTGTGGAGCTATCTCATTGCAAGTACCATGATACATGTTTTCCAAGTTAATACATACTTGAGTCACGAAAGTATTCTATTTCAATATAAGCTAATCTAACTTTCTATATTCTCACTCCTTATCTTTTATACCATGTTTTAAGGCAATCTATTACAGTAACATTTTGGAAGTGTTCTTGGTTACAGAAAAGACCACTCAATGATGATAAATTGATAATGCAAAATTTGTGGTTGATATATATTACATGTCAAGCAATGGCCAAGTGGACCCATTACGAATATACTGTCATTACATGTTTTTGGCTGTTAGAGTGTGCACAAGCATATCTCGAATTCCCGATACACATAACACGAGATGTGACACAAAATTTGGCTGATATTTTTTGTTGTTTTTCAATTAGCGGTAATATATTCTCACAGATGTCATGCTTTGCTTGTCCATTTTGTGTTTTTGTTTGATTGAGTTGAATGTGATTAGTGTACAATTATAAAGATATTCTGAGATAACTCGTATCATACCAAACTAGCAAAGAAATATAGTATCATGATAATGGTCGGTGTGTTTACTTGGATATATCAATTTATGGTTAAGTTGTGGAGTCGAAGATGACCACTATTTAGAGCGAGAAAGTGTCGAGCATTATTTCACAAAAAAGTGTAGATTGGCGGGAACACCATGATCTCGGGTGTTTTTTGGCACCAGTCATTGTCCACTTCATAAGAATAGCTCAAGAACTCTCTTGGCGCTGTGGTGACCAACCTGAGTGGAAGACGAGACAAGACTCGGACGCGAGCCATTATTCCACAAAGTCTCCAGGTGTTCATAAGTTTTGCGGAGGCAAGACCTATATGGAAGCAAATGCCAAAGACGGGACTTGAAGGCATTGATCGACTCAAGCCAAGTCTTTCCAAATGAGACTAATGCTCCATTGGTAATGTTGAGCATTATTAGTTGATGGACTTTTACAGTAAACTCGATTAGGGTGTTGATGACGAGGTCCGACCATCTCAATCATACAAAGATGAAATCAGGTTGAACAATTTGTCACTGAAAAAAAAGTAACTTAAACTCATATGTAGCTTTTCACCGTAGTCATCGGCCTTTTGCCTTCCTACCCTATCAATCTTGGCCATCGAATGACTGATTGTTTACTTGATTAGGCATGCCGTTTTGCAGTGGTAAACCCACGACCATAAGCCATGAGGTTCATTTAATGAAAAGTGCGAAAAAATTACACCTCAAATATTAGGGACTAAGCGCATTTAGAAAAATCAATATATTTTACATAATTTTACACTACGCAAAAAAAAAAAAAAAAATCCATGGTTTATCATGTGCACCCTTGGAACCCCCTTCTGTCCGCCCCTTCCGTTTTGTGATAGTGATATTGAATCTGGAGCTCACATTCTATTATTCTCTCATCTCGCTTACTGATATAGATTAATAGCTTGTGTAAATACGTAATGTTCATTTGTAACATTATATATTATTCCCTCGGTTCTTAAATATATGTCTTGTTTTGACATTTTGAATTTTTTTGTTAACTTTTATTTTAAATATTTTTATTTGTGTTATATAATAAATGATAAAAAAATTATACCAATGAAAATACATTTAAAACATAATCTATTTATACATTTTGCTTCAAGTAAACACGAAAAAAATAGTTAAGATTAAAGTTGAAAAAAACTTCAAAAAATTAAAACATGACATATATTTAAGGAGAGTAACATTTTGCTAGAGTGTGTGATATTCGTCCTTAGAGGGCTGGGTGTAGCCAGTTTTGCGTTCGTCGTCTGCCAAAAACATACGAATGGCGATGCTGTTTTGCACTGATAGCAGCATCGTTCGTCCATTGTTCGTCATTCGATCAACCCATCAACTGGCGTTATTCGTATTTTTTAAGTTGGTTTTGTGTTTAAATTTTTTTTTAAGGGATTGATGCCACTTTCAAGTGGAGAAGAAGATGTATATCTTTTTTACTTTTTTATTTTAAATTATTTTGTTTTGTATTTTTCAATGTTGCAAAAATCGTGAATCGGTAGTCGGGCGGTCGACCACCCTGCAACGAGTAATCGGTCAAGTCGGGATTAATCGGTGATTAATCGGATTGGCATTTCCCGCAATTTTTGGTATTTTAGACCAAACTAAAAATCTTATCCGATTCCAAGCTCGCTATGTTTCCAAACCTCAATAAAAGGGTCCATTCGATTATGGCGACGGTTATGCGTTATAAGTGAAATATACGATCCCAAGTTAAGTATAATGCCTAAATTATTATTATTTTTAAAATGACCGATTTGCCCGATTTGCCCGATTCGGCCGATTTTTTACCGATTCGTCCGATTTTGACCGATTCGGCCGGATTTTATCTTAGGCCGATTTTTCGACCGATTTTCAAAAATCGACAAGGTACTCGGCCGATTAACGATTAATCAGCCGAGTTGACCGATTTTTGCAACATTAACATTGTTAGACCATTTGACACTTTTTTTACACCGTTAGTCCCTAATATATTTATAAAAAAAATGAAATGAAAAATGTGTTTACAACAATAAGTGATTTTTTTTTTTTTTTTTTAAGATGACGTTGAGATGTCACAATACACCTAACTCTCTTATACTCTGTTTTCAAGAAAAAAATAAGGAGAAAGTGAAAGTAAAGTAAAAAAAAGTTGAAGTCAAGAAAGAGAAAGGAAAAAAAATTGACGTTCACTCCAAAAGTGGGGTCAAAATTTTATAAGCAAAATATTCCATCTTTCATTCGGAATCTCCTAATTGTTTCAGAGCAATTAGAAAGAGATTCTTTAACCAGAAAAAATTCGGTTCAGATGTATACATATCCAGAAGTTTTCGCAACTCAATCATAGATGATGGAATCATCAAAGATTTGACCATCTCGAACTCTGTCTGTAGCTCACTAAAGGCCCCGAAAACAAAGAGAAGATGTGTACAAACGAGATATGCAACAACAAGAAGAAGGAAAAGAATTGCATAGAGGAACTCCCGAACATTTGTCAGATGTGTCGATATCAATGGTGACTCATTTCTTGAGACATAAGAAGATTATGAAAAAACTTACTCGAAATCTCACTTATCAGATTCGATGTTACATTCACTTTCACTCTCTTAAAAATCTTGAGAACACAATTAAAATCTTTTTTTACCTTTTTACTTAACTTGTGAATGCAGTGTAAAAAAAAAATTTTTGAAATTAAAAAAGAGATAGAAAGAAATGTTAATGTTGAGATGTCACAATACATTTTATTTTTACTTTCACTCATAAAAAAACTTGAAAACACAACTAAAATTATTATTTTCTCTTTTCTTGTTTTTACTTAATTTGAGAATACACTGTTAGCAACTTGAAACCTTACAACACGTCAATATATAAAACTCTTAATCTTGTTAGTTAAATTCTCAATGACAAAAGAAGACACAAGAGGTGTCCAATTTTAACAAGACAAGCGTCCTATAATAATTGATGTTCCTAACACGCCCCTCAATAACCTGCCAACAAACCATGGACTCAGCACCTAGTTTTTTGATTGATGTTAGAATAAGCTTCCACATTTTACTACTATAAAGTTTCATTTGGTGCGTATATATTTTATAGATTTGGTCGAGTCAAAATAAAAAAAAGTGTAAAATTTTATAATAAAACTGTAAACACAACTTGAATCTCAATTCAAGTTACTTTTATTATCAACCAAACCAACTACAAGATCAGAAAGATATTGATCTTAATCAGTATACAACCAACAATCAAGAACACTCATAAATCTGCCACTGCTACTCAGGTGCAGATCTATTGACTATCTTGCCAATAGTATCAATACAAACACTCAACTCACAATGAAATACAACAAGAATGATCAGAACACAATGATCAGAAAACAATCTAACTTGGTTGATAATCGGATACTTTTTATCTGTATGTGAATAATGTGTGGAAGATTGATTGAAACCCTAATCCAGATATGAGCTTATATAGCCTCCAAATAGTACTTTCAGCTTTAGACAACTTGAGCGCTCAGAGTTCCATCTACTTGTCAACTTTGGCTGAAAACTATTCTTAAGCTATAACTGCAAAATAAGAAAAGGCAACATTAGTCCCTATACATTATTATTCCAGGTTGAGTTAATAACTTCAACATCCCCCCTTAACTCCAACCTGGAATAAATCAATCATGCTCAGTTTACCAACAAGCTTTTCATGTTGAAGCTTGCTTAATCCCTTAGTTAAAATGTCAGCAGTTTGATCTGCTGTATTAATCTTTTCAGTCTTAATAACTCCTGCCAAAATTTTTTCCCTCACAAAATGTAAATCAATTTCTAAATGTTTAGTTCTCTCATGAAAGACAGGATTAGCTGCTATCTTGATAGCAGCTTGACTATCACAAAAGAGCTTAACAGGTAAAAAATGTTCCCAGTTCAAGTCATTTAAAATTTTGAGAACCCAAACAACTTCAGAAGTAGCAGAGGCCATAGCTCTATATTCAGCCTCTGCTGATGACTTAGAAATGGTATTTTGTTTTTTGCTTTTCCATGATACTAGTGAACCATTTAAAAATAAGCAGTAACCAGTAACAGATTTTATAGTTGTAAGACATTTAGCCCAGTCTGCATCAACAAATGCTTCAAGAGAAACATCTGGGCATTTGGTAATATGAATACCTTTCCCAAGAGAGTCTTTTAAATACCTCAAGACTTTAAGTGCAATTTTCAAATGAGACCTAAGAGGCTTATGCATAAACTGACTCAAACAGTGAACAGAATAAGCAATATCAGGTCTAGTATGAGTTAGGTAAATCAATTTGCCAATCAAATTTTGATATTCAGTTAAGTTATCTATTACTGGATCACTAACTGTAGGTTCACTAGTTAAAAACAAGTTTTGTTCAAGAGGAAAGGCAGAAGGCTTACAAGCCAATAACCCAAATTCAGTTAACAAATCCAAACAGTATTTTCTTTGAGTTAAACAAACACCTTTTTCAGTGTCAACCACTTCAATGCCAAGAAAGTATTTAAGTTTTCCCAAATCCTTAATTTGAAACTAAGATCTCAAAAAAACTTTAAAACTTTCAATTTCCATCAAATTGTTCCCAGTAATTATTATATCATCCACATAAACCAGTAAAGCAACAAAGTTACCTGAGTCACTTTTGGTGAACAAATGTTGGATTGATATACTTTAATCAAACTAACTTAACTAGCTTGTTAAGGTTTAATAACCTCAGATAAATCCTAAGTTATTAACAAAGAAACACTGAGCAATCTTTATCAAGTACGTGGAATTTACTTAACAAAGCTAAGAAGAATAACTTTTATTATAAACTCTAAATCTGCTTATTATGCAGATACTCTAATACAACTCTAAGATAATTGAACTTTTCTCTAAAACACTAATTCGTAAACTCTAAAACTCTTTTTCTGAAATCGTACCTCTAATGCCAATCTAGGAGTCCTTTTATAGGCTCAAGGATATCCTAGTCGGTTTACAATTTGTAACCTTGTACGACAAGTAATCTAAACATAGAATACAATTCTTTCCATAAACGAATATAACAGTTCTTTTGTTCTAGCAGTACTTTGACTTCATCTTGCAGTACTTTGACTTTGTCTTTAGCAGTACTTTGACTCTTTGACTTCTTCCAAGATTTTGCGACTTATAGTACTTTCATATTTTCGAGACTTTCATATCCCAACAATCCTCCCTAACTTGAATTCTACTTGCTTGACTTCAAGTTCCTTTGTGAATATATCTCTAATGACTTCATCTTTAAAAGCGGATTGTTTCTTAGTCTTTAGATTGTATCTCTGTAATATCGTGCTTGTCAAAGTATCTCTTAGAATTGTTCTCTTCACGTGACATCCAAAGAACCTCCATCTTTTCAAAGAACACAAAGAACATATGACAAATTGTACATTAATTAAATTAAATTGCATACTATTCTCATCACTTCCAAGTGAATCATTAAAATTTAATGGATTTAGATCTCTTTACCAAAGCCATTATCTCGGAGTAGCCAAATGTTTTGGTGTGTAAGACCATGGTACATTGATAACCATATGATTTTAGCAAACCACCGACTATCATGATTTGTTTTGTCTTTACCAAAAGTCGTACCCTTACGGACTAGTTAGTTCTTCTATCTAATGGTGAACTAATTACCAATAATGGTTTTTCCACAGCCTTTACCATAAGCCATTTTCTTGTGGGCTAGCCAACTCTTCACATTACTGATATGGTGAGTTGATTACCATCCAACTTATTAGCAAGTTGTCAACTAAAAACGGATTTGATATATCTTTACCAGAGCCGTTTGCTCATGGATTAGTCAATCCTTTTGTTACCATGATTGATGTTATCATCACAAAAACCATTTATTCAACCTTTATTTCAAAATATTTTCTTAACAAAAGGTTTCTTCTAAAATTCTTTTAACTCGGTTTATTTCGCAAACAAGATACTTTGATGAAAGTCTTGTCGATCGCAGCAGACTTTGAATAAAAGTAATCGATATATCAAAAAGTATTTATTCAAATAAAATTCATACCGCTTATAGATCATTCTCAAGAATGGTAGTCGGTTTATAAACAAATTGATAACCATGCAAGCGGTTTCATTATCCTCTTCTACTTCCAATCCATGCTCTAGCATTCTTCTCATGAGCTCAACTGTGAGAGGTATCTTCTTTCTACAAACATGTGTATCATTGTTCCATTTTCCACTCCAAACATGAACTCCAGATTCTTCAAAGAATCTCCAAGAAACTATTTCCGACTTTCTTGATTCTTCCAGATATCATCAGTGCTCTCTTCTTCAGTTTCCCATATAGTTATGAGATCACCATGTAAAACCAAACCAATCCCTTCTAATGGATTATCTTCAAAGTAAGCCTTCACAACATGATACAAGTAGAATAGGTCTACTCTATCTATAATGTGCAGTATATCCCATAGCCTTTTGAAAACTTTAAAGCTTTCATCTTCTTTATGAAAAACCATGTAATCTCCATTCTTAGATTTCACAACTTTGAAAACACTAATCTTTGATCTGTTCATCTTCATGTCATCATATTCCTTTGTATAATCAAAATCTACCACTTTGAGATAATTCTTTAATTCATCACTAGTCTTAGATCTTAATTCAACTTTTTCTTTCTTTGAAAGCGAACATCTGTAACTTCGGTTTTCTTTTTCTCTTTAAGCTCTTCTTCCTTTCGACTTCATCCAATGAGCTTCTTCTCGAAGTCTTTAATGTCGACAACACTTTTCTTATAAGCTTCATTTGACATCATAGAGTCTTTTCATATCAACATAATTTAGCTTCGCAAACCTTTATATCCTCGACCTTTTAAATAAGCCATCATAGCATTCCTGTCCTTAGCTAAATTAGGTCTTCTTGGCATATATCTAATGGTGTAGGAGATCAGTAATGATTCAACAGACTTGACATCTAATTCATCTTGCACCTTTTGAGCTGCTTCTCTATTTTGAGCTTCTTGAGCTTCCTGTTCTTCTCTATCTTTAGCATCTAACTCTTCTTGAACTTTTCTAGCTGCAGCTTCATTCCTTGCAACTTCAATTGCTCTAAGTTCTGCCAAAGTGAGTTTCTTTTTCTTGATTTCAACCAGAACACCTTTCCATTTGTCTTTAGGATCAATTGTAGGTTGAGAAGTTCTTGGTTGTTCTTCTTCTTGTACATCTCTAATAGTAACTCCTCCTCTTGGTTGTGACAAATCTAACATTGTAGCAATTAATTCATCATCACTTGCAGAATGAATAGGTTTGAATGTAGCTTCCTCCTCTTCTTCTATAACAGTTGTAGAAGGACCAGCTTCTTCTTCAAAATTCAATACTCTTGGTGTTATTACTTCTTGCCTAGATGTATCTTGAAAAACAACACTTTGATGTTCAGTACCTTGATCATCAGTACCTTGAACTTGACTTCTTCTTCTTGTTCCTCAGAATCTGAAATAATCTTTTCTGCAGTACTTACAGATTCTTTCTTCTTCGTAACATCTTCTTTCAAATTTTCCTTTTCTAAATTCCTCCCCAAGTTGACAGAAGATGATTTAGGAACCTTCTTCGTTTTAATTCCTTTCGAAGGTGTTTACGAAGTTTGTTTTCCTCTTTAACCCATAAGTTGAAACCTTGAATATATGGTTTAATAAAATTCCTTAACCATATACTTACGCTTCAACTTCCTAAGTGCTTTAGCTTGAAACTCAATAGTTTTGTTCATCCTAACTAGCTCCCTTGTCAAAGCATAATTATCCAAAGTCAAACCTTCACGAGGTATAGTATGATCATCACCTTGAAGATGTGAATGTTCCTCCAAGCGAGAGCGAGCGTTGTGGAGATGTAGTAGGTGTTCGTTCAATATCTGCTTGAACCTCGGGCTTGGAGAAAGCAAGTACCTGTAAAGATGCGGTACCTTGATAGAAGCGATTATGCAAGCGATACCTTGTGGGCAACACTTTGTGAAGCGGATCTTGGAGAAGCAGAACTTTGAGGCGACACTTTGTGAAGCGATACCATGTACGTAATCGGTACCTTCACTTTCTTCATCCTCTCCAACTTCATCACGTCTGACTTGAACAACTTCCATCATTGTAGTAGTTAATGGAATATCTCCACCTCTGAACAAATCACTTCGCCTAGCCATGAATGTAAATATTTTGGCTTGTTGCACAATGATGTAAGTAACAAAGCGGGTTTTGGAACATCACCAATTGCTTGTTTAAGAAAACCTACAAACCTTGGGTACATCAACCATTTTGACCCGGATGATATATGTGATAGCATCCCATCCAAAATAAGCCTTGAAAAATTAAACACTCATGCGTAGCTAAACCAACCACTTGAAGATGCTATATTTGACCCAAACTGCTCCCAAGAAGTACTTTTAGAACTTATGCAATGGAGCAATACATGAATCAAGAACTTCCATTGAGGATGAATAATGCTTTCTTGAATGTTTGTTCTGTCAAAGATCCTTCATAACCAAGATTCCTAAAAGTATCCCAAATCAGTTGCTTGTCAAATCTAATAGCCCCATCTTCATCACCAAATAATAAATCTTCTCGAATAGAGGCTTATGTAATGATAGTCCGTCCAGCAACTGTTGATCTAATATAATATTCATCCTCCTCCATATTATCTCTTGCATTAGCCCAAAATTCTTGAATCCAAGGTTCAATAATATCCGGTTCAAATAAAAGAGCATAACTAATAGGCGACCCAGTAAGATAATCAATGATATCATAAAAAGCCACATTCGCCTCAGTCTTGTCCAAATTAGCCACCATATTGTGCTTTGAAACAGTTAAACGATTCGCCATTGTTGAAAAAGTGAGCACAATAAAGATTGTATCGAATAATAAAGAGATGGTGATTGGGAGATAAGTATGGAAAGATGTAAAGTAATAATATGAGAGGAAAATCGGAAAGTAGTTATTTATAGGTGGGATTTGAAAAATCACGACCTATAATAACAAAGTTACCGTTACTATCAATTACCCATCAATATTACCGTTGGAGCAAGACTTTAATCGACAAACAATTACTTTCCACATAAGCGATTTTCCCAAGCGGTACTTTCCAAGCGGTACTTCGGGAAAAATCAGTACTTTGCCAAATTCCTTCATAGAAACTAAGTATTAACTAGTATCCTCCCCTCAAGCAATACACATGACTATACGACCAAGTGATTAAATCGTGACACATCAAAACCTTTTGTGAGTAAATCAGCTACATTGTCATCCGTGTGAACTTTAACCACATTAATGAGCCTATGCTCATAGCAATCTCTAATAAAGTGATGCCTAATCTGAATATGCTTGGTCTTGGAATGATACATGTGATTCTTCACAATACAAATAGTACTCTCATTATCAATATTGATAGGAGTATTCTTAAAATTGAACCCATAGTCCAAGAGTTGATTACGCATCCACAAAACTTGTCCACAACGACTTGCAGCAGACTACATATTCGACTTGATAGATGATGTTCTGCAATTGTCGCTTCTTGCATTGCCGGAGACTAACCTTCTTTCAAGATATTGGCATCCACCAGTTGTGGATCTTCTATCATAATTATCACTGCATAGTCACTATCGAAAAAGCTTCCAAGTGAAAAGGTGACTCTTTAGGATACCACAACCCCAACTTAGGTTGTTGTTTCAAATAACGAGAAAATTCTTTTCTTTGCATTCATGTGAGAGATCTTTGGTGAGACTTGATATCTTGCACATAGACAAGCCGCAAACATGATATCGAGGCCTTGATGCGATAAGATACATAAGAGAGCCAATCATTGACAGCACAACTTGACTTCAACAGTGTCCATCTTCATCTTTGCCCAATGAATTGATAGATTTAATAGGTGTAGTAATGACCTTCATATCATCAAAATTAAACTTCTTAAGTATATACATAACATACTTGTCTTGGCTAATGAAAATTCCTTCCTTTGACCGCTTAAACTCAAGTCCTAAAAGAATGTTAACTCTCCCATTGAACTCATTTGAAATTCCTTACGCATCATTGCTCAAACTCCTTAACCATGGGTGTTTGGTAGCCCCAAAGATGATATCATCAACATACACTTGAACTAACATGATATTCTTCTTGTCTCTCTTGATAAACAAAGTCTTATCTATGGCTCCCCT
The DNA here is from genome assembly GCA_022545495.1 of Chrysanthemum lavandulifolium. Lineage (NCBI taxonomy): Eukaryota > Viridiplantae > Streptophyta > Magnoliopsida > Asterales > Asteraceae > Chrysanthemum > Chrysanthemum lavandulifolium. The sequence goes on from CM040244.1 coordinate 248,872,968, forward strand.
CCCGTATCCATGTTGTAATAAGAATATAGCTCTCATACCAAGCTCTAGGTGCACGATGAAGACCATAAGAGCCTTAACCACCTTATAGACTTTGTTTGGATGTTTAGGATCTTCAAAACACGGAGGTTGTTTCACATACACCTCTTACGTAATAGTGCCATAAAGAAAGGCACTCTTGACATCCATCGAAAGACACGAAACCCATATAAGAAGCAAAAGCAAGAAAGATTCTAAATCCTTGCCACAGAGCAAATACCTCATCATAATCTACCCTTCCTCACATGCCTATAACCCCGAGCAACTAATCTTGCCTTGTTTTTGATAACATTGCCTCTTTCATCTCTTTTGACTCTAAAACCCATCGGTTCCAATAACTCTCTTCCCATCGGAAGATCACATAAAACCCAAACTTCTTGAAGTTTAAATTGAAGAAGTTCTTCTGATAGCTTCAACCCGGCTTTCTTTAGTCAAAGCTTGAGCAATATTCTTGGGTTCTCTTGAGAGATGAAATAGGTAAATAAGCGGGTTTGATGGTCCTTATGATTCGACTGTTTGTTTATACACAAAGCTAAGTAAAGCATTGTGAGGTTTTGTGAGACCCTTAGCTTTGTGTCTTGTAATAACTCGTAAGTAGAAGGACCAATGATTTGATTAATTGGATGATTCTTATGAATTCGTAAGATTGGTGGTGTGGAAGCGCATATGTATCATCAAGTTAGTATAATCAAGCACCTTCATTGGAATCTGTGAAAATACCTTCATCTTCAAGCTCATCATCGGTTTCTTCTAACCCGGGCATGGTAGAATCATCTAAATCATCTAAAATCATGTTAACAGTGCAAGAAGATACTTTGGTGAAAATCTTGTCCAAAATCTGTGAGAGTATTCTGCGAGACTTGGTTTTCTTTGCCTCTTCATAAGCTCTCCTTTGTTCATCGATGTAAGAATGTGCTAAGACATCTTGAAGAAGCATCGATTAAGTTCCTCTTGAATAGATTGATCCTCGGCAGATAATGAGGATTGTGGTGCAACGATGATTTTGTTTTGGAGAATCAAGACTTTGCTTAGGAGCAATGAGATTTAGTTTTGGACTTACGGGATCTTTATCGTGAACGACATCGGGTCTAATATGAATATCATGAACAACATATTGGATATCTTCTTCATTGTGCAAAGGTTGATTTTCTTCTCTAACAGAACATAATTCATTGAAGGAGATAAAATCTCAAGATCAAACATCAATCGGGACCTTTTCCTTTCTCATTGTCTTGATCTTCTAAAACTCAACATGAAGACAATCTTGAATCTTCTTAGTAACTCTGTTGTATACTCGAAAGCCTTTCTTGTTAGTACAATAACCCAATAGGTAACCTTCTTGGACTTGCCATCAAATTTCCCAGTTATCAATGGTGTTCAATATAGTAAGAGGACATCCAAAAGGCTTCATAAAGCGAATGTTGGGTTTATTGCCCATCGACAATTCATAGGGTGTCTTCATCGTGGTTTGGTGACGAGAGACCCTGTTGAGTACATAGCATGCAAGTGCTTACGACACGCCCAAAATTGAATAGGGAGATGGGAATATGCTAACATTGTCCTTCTTTGCTTCAATCAAGGTCCTATTCTTCCTCTCTGCAACACCATTTCTTTGTGGTGTTCTAGCAATACTAAACTCCCTTTTATGCCTTTATTTGCACAAAAGTCATCCATAGGCTTGTTCTTGAATTCGGTTCCATTGTCACATCTAATACCTCTAACTTTGAGTCTTAATTGGTTTTCAAGTGCTATAATTAGAGTCCGAATAGCATCAAAGGTATCATCTTTAAAGCCCAAAATAAAACCCAATGAATCTACTACAATCATCAAGAATAACCAAACAGTACTTTTCTTATTTAAACTTGCCACGAGACGGTCTAAATAAATCCATATGTATGACTCAATGGTTCTCTAATAGTTCTTTCCTCAAGCTTCTTGCGGAAGCTTTGTGTTGTTTACCCTTCTTGCATGCCAAACATGATTGATCATTCTTGTAAGTCTTTGAAGGTAAACCTCTAACTAAATTGCCTTTGACCAGTTTGTTGATGTTCTTGAAATTAACATGGCCCAATCTTCTATGCCATTGATGTGCCTCTTCAGATGTTGCTTTAGCCACCAAACATGTGGCTCTTCCATAGGAATGTAGACTCTTCATGTCTAAACTATACACATCATTTGTCCTTGGTACTCTAAGTACTACCAAGTCATCATCAACAGGTTTAAAGTCGAGGAAAGGATGAGACATTCGTGTCGGTGAATAACACGGGATGCTTTTTATCACAAATTTGAGAGGCGAGAGCAAGTTGAACTTAAGCTCCTTCACATATCTAACATTCTCAAAGTCAATCACCGCTTTGATAGTTCCTTTGCGGTAATCTTTCCTCCATTGGGATCATTCCCAAATGCAACTCTTCCTCCACTAATATTTCTAAAATCATACAGGATCTCTTTGTCTCTGTCATACTTCGAGCAACCACTATCCACAATAAGATGATCTTTAAGCTCCTCTTACGGGTTGCCACGCACACAAAGAAAAGAGTTAGAAAATTTTAGGAACCCAAGCCATTCTTGACTTGTGTTCCCTTGTGGAGTTACAAACTCAAATTCTTTGAGTATGTAATTCCCACTATCTTTCAAATGATGATCCAAAATTATCTTATGATTTTTAGCATGTGGATTTTCAAAACTTTCGGTTTTCAACATAAATCTCTTTTACCGATTATTAGCATTTTCTTGTATCACAAAAACATCGATTCACTTTTGTTGAGCGATTGTTTGTTCCTTAGCGATACTTTCCTTTTGACCCATTCGGTTTTAACGGTGGTTCCGTGATCTAGATCCCCTATGTGAATTGTGATACCTTCGGGTTGATAGTGAGATCTCCTAGGATTCCTATTCCAAGTAGTGTGATCTGTACCTTGTTTCGAGCAAGACTTTGGAAAGTCTTGTGAGATCTTGAAGGTCTTCTCGATGTGGGTATCTATGATCCGGTGAGAAGTTTCGTGATTAACCCTATTTGAATTAGTCCAAACTGGTTTGTGCTCTTTAGGTTTCGATTTGTAGACTTATTCCTTGAAACTTGCTTAGATATTCGAGTGTTTGTCACAATCTTTGATTAAGTGATGAGGATGTAACACAAAAACACAGTTTTGACCCATATGACCAAAGTGATTTCTTCTATGTCTATGCCCAAAATTATTTTGCCTTCTTGATGGTGATAAAATCTGTTTTGACCAAAATTATCCCAAAAGGTTTAGCGATCTTGTTTTGAAAAGGTTTTGCGAAGTATCGCTTGTTGAGCGATACTTTGGTTTAAAGTACCGCTTGATTTTGAACATTATTTTCAGCAGTTTCTTTGGGTTTCTCGGACCTAGATTGAGCAACAAGCTTCTTCCTAAACTCTAGGCTGTCTACTCCAAAACGAGAAACATCGGGCCTAGAGGGTTGATGACTAATGGGATGAGGAGCGAGATGATAACCATTGTCTTTCTTATATTCGGGAGGTGGTTCATTTGATTGAGCCCTCATTACTAGATGTATCTACATAGTTAATGAGTTCATCATCACTAGTGGTTATGTCCTCAAAAACACCATCATCACGATCACTAGGTTGGTTTTCATCTATGTTACTAAAGTCCATTCCAAATCTAAGCATGTTCTAATGTAAGCCGCTCTGCATTTTTCAACATAAGCAACATGGGACAAGCGGACTCTCCCAAGCGACAAACTTAGCTAACAAATCATCTCTTTCCTTAGTTAATTTTTCAATTTGACAATTTTGAGTTTAGTTTCCATTCACTAAGTTTTAACTGGTAATCCTGTTGTTCATACTTTTCAGCCCAAGCCATTTCATTATTTTCATGTGTTATGATTTTAGCTTCCATAGACTCTAAAGTGATTTGATAACCTGCTACCTCAGACCTAGCCCTAATACAATTATCTCTTTCAAACACATAATTGTTAAGCTATTTTAGATAGAATTCATAACAATTTGAGCATACCTCAGAGATAGGAGACTGAGTTGGTGAAGTAGCCACCATAGCAAGAAGAACAGGATCATCTTCACTTTCTTTGCTCCAATCAAATCCTCCAAAGCCATCATCGATTCCAAAGCGGCATGTTCGGATGCTTCATCAAAAGCGATGCTCCGGTCAATGCTTCCACCGTGTCTTCAATTGTATCTTCCATCGCTACCATACGAAGAAGTCACGGTTCATCATCAAATTCTTCACTCCATTCAACTTCGATAACTTCTCTTGAGCAACCAAAGCCTTTGTTTCGCTTATTGGAATTTCTTTGAGCTCAAGTTTAGGCTTCTCGGATGTTACATTTGCTTGATACTTAGCAAACCCGCACTCCTTGCAACCCGACCGGTCTTTTGACAATTGAAGCATTCAATTTGAGATTTGTCAAAAGTTATTCCTTGTTTTGGTTTGAAATCAATACTTTTGCCTGTCTTCTTCATGTACTTTTTGATCCTTGCGGTGATCATAGCAACTTGCCACGATATCAATTTCTTCAAGTGCATCTTCTTCATCTGTGCTAGATCCTCTTCATAAGTGATGTGTAAGCTTGCTTGTTGTGCAGGAGGAGCACACAACTTCATCCGAGTGCAAAGTGGTAGATGGTGGGGCTGCTGAGCATATGGCGGGGATTGTAAAGCAAAGATGCTGAGAAGCAATGATTGAGGAGAAGCGATGCTTTTTGAATCTCGCTCTTCTTCGAGATGATAGAAAAGCAATATTGTGAGATTTGGAATTGGGTTGACCACTCATCTCATGTTCATACACCTTGATTGATGATAGAGATCATCAAAGTCCATAACATCCAATCCTTGTTGTCCTCTCGATCATAGTAGCAATCACATGCCATGTAGATGGCAAACTCTTAGAAACTTCAAATTAGCATCCTCAATCGATACTTACGCCTTGTATAACTCCAACATGTTGAGGAGATTTTGAAACCTATCATATGCGACATCAAGACTCTCTTTCTCCTCTTGTGAAAGTTTCAAACTGTTGCTTGACAAATTTACGTGCATCTTCTTAGAGGCTTCATTCCTCCAATCTGGTCTTGAGAGCGACCAGTCGCTTAGCATCTTTAGCATCATGAAATTTGAGAAGATGACCATCGGAATGGCGATAAGAGAATGTTTAGTGCCTTCTCTTGATTCCTTAGGGTTCTTCTTGGTAAGGCGCCTTTGGTGCTATAGGTTGTCCGGGAACATTAATGGGTTGGAACAACTTCATTCCCATTCACAATTACATTCCATAGAGCATGGTGCGTGATGGCAATATCTTGCCTCATCTTCATGCACCGAGATCATATTCTCCTTCTTGATTATTGGAATTACGAGTGAGGTGATTGAGGGTGGTGGAGCGACTTCATCGACATCTTGAATATAGTTGAAGAAGGGTTTCTTCTAGTCGAGTTTCCACACAAGCTCGATACCACTTGTTGGATCGATATACTTTAATCAAACTAACTTAACTAGCTTGTTAAGGTTTAATAACCTCGGATAAATCCTAAGTTATTAACAAAGAAACACCGAGCAATCTTTATCAAGTATGCGGAATTTACTTAACAAAGCTAAGAAGAATAACTTTATTATAAACTCTAAATCGCTTATTATGCGGATACTCTAATACAACTCTAAGATAATCGAACTTTTCTCTAAAACACTAATTGTAAACTCTAAAACTCTTTTTACGAAATCGTACCTCTAATGCCAATCTAGGAGTCCTTTTATAGGCTCAAGGATATCCTAGTCGGTTTACAATTTGTAACCTTGTACGACAAGTAATCTAAACATAGAATACAATTCTTTCCATAAACGAATATAACAGTTCTTTTGTTCTAGCGAGACTTTGACTTCATCTTGCAGTGCTTTGACTTTGTCTTTAGCGAGACTTTGACTCTTTGACTTCTTCCAAGATTGCTGCAAATTATAGTACTTTCATATCTTCAGTACTTTCATATTTTCAGCACTTTCATATCCCAACAACAAAGAATAATCACTTTTACTCTGTTTGAAACCATTCTCAAGTAAAGCACTAGTCAACTTAGCATTCCATTGCCTGGGTGCTTGTTTCAACCCATACAATGATTTTTTAAGTCTACATACTCTTTTATCATTAACATCAAAATATCCATCAGGTAAAGTCATATACACAGTTTCATTAAGATCACCATAGAGAAAAGCATTATTAACATCAAGCTGAAAAATAGGCCAAGACATCTGAACAACAAGATTAACAACACATCTAATAGTAACAATTTTGACCACAGGAGAAAAGGTTTCATCAAAGTCAACACCTTCCTTCTGACTATAACCTTTGACAACTAATCTACCCTTATACCTTTCAATCTCTCACTGGACTTATACTTAATCTTATACACCCATCTATTTCCTATGGCCTTTCTACCAACAGAACTCACATATCTCAAAAGTATCATTACTATAAAGAGCATGCATTTCTTTATCCATTGCATCTCTCCGGTCTTGATGTTTAGAAGCTTCTTTAAAAGTTTTTGGTTCAACGACTTTATTTAGTTCAACAACAAAGCGAAGTTTTCGAACTTAGTTTTGAGTAATTAACAAATTTTCAAGTCCATACTTAACTTTAGAATCAACCACAAAATCATTATATCTATTTGGAAAAACAGAAGTTCTATCAGATCTTCTTAAAGAAGGCTGACTATTACTTTCCAAAATCAATTCTTCTGCTTGATCAGTTAAAGGAGACTATTTACACCCTCAGAACTGCTCACACCAAGAGGAGTTGCAGCCAATTCACTTGTACTGGTAACCTCATTGGAACCATCAGAGTGCCCCAAATCACCCTGTTCATGGTCAATAGTTGGGTTGCCTAGATGCAAGGAAGAGCTGCCCTCACTCTCATGATGATCACTATGAGTACTATCATCATTGGGTGTGTCAGAGTTTTCACAAGCTACTTCATCAAAAAGTTAACATGATTCAAACTCGATCGAGAGGTCGGGGAGCGTGAGAAGAAGTTTTAATCTTGAAAGGAAAAACATTTTCAAAAATCATACATCTCAGAGAATATAAATTGTTTCCTTTCAAGACTATAAAGTTTATAACCTTTTGAAAATTGGAATACCCAACTAAAACACATTTTCACTCTACTACTAAACTTATCATTATTAGTAAGAATAGTAGCAAAGCAAAGACAACCAAAGTTCTTAAATGATTCGATTCGGGTTTTTATCAAAAACAAGATTAAAAGGAGATAATCCATTCAGCACTGAAGAAGGCAATTTGTTAATCAAGTAAGTGGCAGTTAGAATGCATCAGACCACAAATATAAAGGCAATCCCCCCTGAAACATAAGGGATCTGGCAACATTTAAGAGATGCCTATGTTTCCTCTCAACAACCCCATTCTGTTGAGGTGTGTAAGTACAAGATGTTTGATGAATAATACCATTTTGTTCACGAAATCCATTAAAAAGAGTATTAACAAATTCAGTACCATTATCAATTCTAAAAATTTTAACACATTTTTCAAACTGTGTTTTAACAAGATTATAAAAGATTTGAATATAATCAAACACCTCTTGCTTACTCTTAAGTAAGTAAACCCAAACTGCCCTGGTGAAATCATCAACAATAGTTAAAAAGAATCTGTGACCTTCTTTACTTTTTATTTTATAAGGACCCCAAAGATCTAGATGAACTAAGTCACCTAAAGCCAAAGTTGTATGGTCACTTAGAGGAAAAGGCTCTCTGGTTTGTTTAGCCTGTTGACAAATGTCACAAGGCTCAATGTCATCTTTATTTTGAAAATTGATTTCACCCTTCAACACTGTTAAGACTTGGTCAGAGGGATGACCAAGCCTGCAATGCCAAGTTTTCTTAGTCAAATCACAGGCAGACTTAAAATTTTGAACTCCTAGGTCAATACCTTGATCTCCATCAAAGTAATATAAACCATCCATCTGTCTACCAATCCCCAGAACATTCATTCCCCTCAAATCCTGAGGTAAAACATAACATTTGTTCTCATCAATGGCAACAACAAATTTACTATCTCTAGCTACCTTATGAACAGACATTAAACTGACACAATATTCAGGAACAACCAACACATTATATAATGTTAAATGTTTAGTGAGAACCATATTTCCAACCTTAGTAATTAAGGCTTCAGTCCCATTGGGATGAGACACCTTAACACCAAGCTTAGAAATATCAATGACATTCACTAAATATTTATCAGTATATGTAAGATGTTGATTTGAACCAGAATCAACAATAATACCTGCTGCAACCAATGCAGCCCTCATTTTACTATTATGACAAAAAAAAACCTTTTAAAATTTTGATTAAAAAATTTACTTTTATTGAAGACAATACCTGCCATATTGGCATGCACAGTCTTCCCATTTCCATTAGTATTAACAGAGTTCTCCTTAATCAAAGAAATGAGTTTAGAAATCTGTTCATCAGAAAAGACAGAGATAGAACTAGAACCAACAGAATTATTATTGTTCACAAATCTCTTATTAAAATTCTGAGCACCCTGATTATTATTATTCTTTCTATTTTTACCAAAATCAGCAGGATACCCAATGATCTTAAAGCACCTATCCACAGTGTAACCATTGAATCCACAATGTTCACAAACTAAGACAGGACCACCAGCAGTCCTTCTAGTATCATTATTTCTAGGGCCATTGTTAGGTCTGAAGGAACTGCCAGAGGTAGAAGACCTCTGTGTATTCCCTCTATTTGGAACACTGGAGTTGAACACAGATGAATGAGACTTTTGAGAAGTCCCACCATCTGAACCAGTGACCACAGACCTGTGAGATTCCTCACTAGAGATGACAACAAAAGCCCCTTTAACATCAGGGAGAGGGTCTCTAGACAAAATATTACTTCTTATTTGCATATAAGACTCATCTAATCCCATTAAGAACTGCATTAATTTCATCAATTGATTATGTTTTTTAAAATCATCAGCAGCATGACAAGTACATCTAGGCAACTGAACTAAGGCATCAAACTGTTTCCACAGAGTAGACAACTTATTAAAATATTCAGCAATAGTACTACCATTTTGAGACAAAGAGTTGATCTTATGATGTAAGTTAAAAGTAACATAACCATCAACTCTATCAAACATTTCTTTTAATTCATTCCACACATCAGAAGCTCTTCTAGAAAAAATTTGTCCCAAAAACAACTCTTCTGAAATAGAATTTAAAATCCATCCCAAAACAACAGCATTCACCCTATCCCATTGTCTACCTAGAACCTCATCAGCATTAGATCTTCTACAAGACCCATCAACAAAACCAATTTTATTTTTTCCTTCTAATGCTAACAACATAGCACAAGACCACGCATTATAATTTTCAGTCCCTTTTAATTTGATAGAAACAACGATGAAGTGGCGAGTCATTAGGATGCAAATGCAATGGATTACTAAGATCCAATCTGCTAATCAAAGTAACAGGCTCATCAGCCTCATATTCATCATCAGTATAACCATGAAAAGACATACTGAAAAATAAGCAAGAACAACAAACACACAAGAAAAAAACAATAAAGTAGTTCCCAGGCTTCCTTGCCACTCAAGGTGGTAGGTCAAGGGCACATCACTCTAAACAAGATCTACAACTAAAACAAATAAACCACACCCCAACAACAATCACAAACCTCCAACAATACTCAACTCCTACTCCCCGTCAATCTAAACAGGAAATAAAAAAGAGAAATATAAAGGGTGCGAGAGGTGTTACAGTGCACGCAAATCCGAGCAGTGAACAAGAACCCTGATTATAATTCTTGAGACAAGAATCACAACCCACACAATCTCAATCAACCCAGAACCACCAAGAATCACCAGAAAGGATCAAGAACACCAAGAACCAACCACCAATCGAAGCTAGAGATCAAACCCCCCAAAAATACCCAAACCCTAATTTTCTCAAAAATTAGGCGTTTTGTAAAATCTTTTAGAATCGATCAATTAGAGCCAAAAAACACTAATTAATCACAATTAATTAGGTTTAATCAAACTAATTTGAAAAACCCCCAAATTTTGAAACCCTAATTTTCCCGAAATCAATTTAATCAGAGCAAGGCGAAGAACCTGTCTCTGATACCATGTAAAATTTTATAATAAAACTGTAAACACAACTTGAATCTCAATTCAAGTTACTTTTATTATCAACCAAACCAACTACAAGATCAGAAAGATACTGATCTTAATCAGTATACAACCAACAATCAAGAACACTCACAAATCTGCCACTGCTACTCAGGTGCAGATCTATTGACTATCTTGCCAATAGTATCAATACAAACACTCAACTCACAATGAAATACAACAAGAATGATCAGAACACAATGATCAAAAAACAATCTAACTTGGTTGATAATCGGATACTTTTTATATGTATGTGAATAATGTGTGGAAGATTGATTGAAACCCTAATCCAAATATGAGCTTATATAGCCTCCAAATAGTACTTTCAGCTTTAAACAACTTGAGCCCTCAGAGTTCCATCTACTTGTCAACTTTGGCTGAAAACTATTCTTAAGCTATAACTGCAAAATAAGAAAAGGCAACATTAGTCCCTATACATTATTATTCCAGGTTGAGTTAATAACTTTAACAAAGAGTACGGAACACAAAGGGTCGGTAGTCGGTTTCCGTTTTCTTGTAATCGGGATATGGGACGGGTCGGGAGTCGGGACAGTCCCGAGAAAACGCAACCAAAATCAAGATTCGGGATGATTCAGGACCATTATCGGGTCGGGAGTCGGTTTGGGTTTTTCTCCATTGTCCGTATCGGGATTAGTCGGGACGGGTCAGGATTCGTCCCGATGCTCACCCCTATAGAGTACTTAGCAAATTCCTTAGAGATTTTCTAGCCAAGACTAAATGCTTCAACACACTTCAAAACACTATACAAGCCTCAACGCATATGATCCAAATAGGCTATGATATATTTAGTGTCACAATTTCTTTTCTTTTTCCTATGTGGGATTAATGATATATTTAGGGTGTGCTTGGTTAAAACTAAAGAAAGAGAAAGACAATGATAATGGCGGGGAAAGAGAAAGTGAAAAAAAAACATTTCCCCTAATTTGTTGGGTAATGGCTCATTTTTAGTTATTAGGTAATTGGTTATTGCATTATCTTATATTAAATATATTTTTTCATTATATTTCTTATTCCTTACCCTCTATAACTCCTACCAAGCATACCCTTAGTTTCACAATTTTTTTCTTTCATCATAAAAAAGTAAGATATCTACATTCACTCCTAATTCATGTACACATGTACTTGTAGTAATCTAATTTGATCAATACTACCTATGTTCTCATTTTTTATTGTGTATCATTCTAAAACTACTGTGATAGTCACTACTAAGTTCTCAATATGGAGTATGTTAAATGATTGTTGTGATTTGGTGTATGAAAAGTGAGTGATTGTAAAAGTCAAGATTTAAATGAATCACAATGGGTATGAGTTTGATAGTAGTGGTGGATCTTCAAATATGAAAGATTCATACTTTGCTCTTTTGAGGTATATGGAGTATGAAAACATATCTATCATTCATTTTCATATTTGAAATATTTATATCTTAAACAAACACATGATTGGAATGAAAATTCATTCTCTGATTCTCATTCTGAGATATCAAACACACCCTAAGTTAATGTAGACATAGTTAGGTATATGAAAGTAGTCGATATTTAACTTCAATTTCGTTAACATTTTGTTTGATGAGTTAAGACCAACTTCTTGTAGATAGCACGCCATATTTCTCTTGTAACTGTATTAAGTCGTATATGGGTTTTTACTTCAAGATTATAGCGGATTTGGCTTTGTGTTAGTTCTAGTCATTATGCTGGTGAAAAAGTTATGAGTCGATGCTACTAGAGACGAAGTTGCCAGCATAAAGACGAAGGCATTGACATATCCACTCATAAGTTTTTTCACGGTAAAGAAAACCAAGACGATGATAAGAGTGGTTCACGGCGACAAGGTTGTTGCGAAGAACACATGACACGCTTTCTTAACATTCGCTACTCATCTTAATCTTGAATAATAGTACATTAATTTTAGTAATCAATTTATGTATCTTTTGCTCATATTTTGTAACATTAATAAAATATAAATAATAACAATACATATAACTGATTTTTTGGTCTTAGATCATAACATTACTTTCGATACACATTTTATTACTCTCTTAACCTTTTAAGACATCACCCTCTAATGTTATCACTAGCACCAACACCAACCCGAACAACAACACCAAGGGTAGTCTTTAAAAATTTCAAAGTAAAATGTGTATTTTTCATATTTTATATAAACTTATAAAAATTTATGAAAACTAAAAGTTTAAACTTAACTAAATAAAAATGAATTTAAGACTAACTATTCTTTATAAATTTGGATTCGTTTATATTCCCTTAAGTGTAAAAGTTAAAAAAAAATAGCTCTATTTTAACCAATGATAATGGTCTATTTTACAAAGATAAAATTGAACAATGTAATATTATAATTAGTAAATTGAGATGGTATTTTATTTTCTCATTTTTCTTAGAGGGTTAAACATGTGTAATTCTCTCATTTCGCATAGAATAAACATAGTGGCTTGTGAGACCCTAAATCCATTTTTTTAGTGTACCTTGCAGGCTAACTTTGTATTCATTCTTAATTTTTGTATTATCTTTAGTTGCGATATCTTTGCTTTGGTTGGTTAAGTTCTAATATCTATTTGTCAATGTGATGCATTGGTAATTTGTTTGCTCGTAAAAAACGTGTAAGTTAGAATTTAATTCGTAAGAAGATTGTTGTTGAAATTTAATAAGTTTTGAGAAAATTTTATGATAGTAAATTTGTCAAAATTCATTTTTTATTTGTCCAAAAGTTAGACATTCGTTTTTTTTTTTTTTGGAATATTTCACTAGAAATTGCTTTGATAATTTCACTAGAAATTAAACTTCCCAATTGACTGCACGATAAGTCGATAATCCAAATGCAATATAATTGCAAAACAATATGAAAACTAAAACGATATAACCTCATATGGTCATACCGGCTGAACTAGGGGTTCTCGCGTGGTTCCGGGATCCCTATTGATTTTTTTGATATAATGTTAATTTTTGAAAAATAAACATCAATTTTTTCTAAATATATTTTAAATGCAACCGGTTAATCGAAATATGTTTATATATTACGGTTAAAAAACTTTGTGCACACAGTTATATTTGGTTCTGGTTTCGTCCCTGCATAACACGATCCCTGCTTTTGCTTGGTAAAAATATATATACAACAAAAACACACTAGTTAACACAACCATAAATCACATTTCGTGTCATCCGATGATCTCCTTGTTTTTCTTCGTTGAGAAAATATACAACAAAAACAAACATAACACTGAAATTTTATATAGAAAAAACAATTAATTATATTGATTAATATAAAACAAACATAAAAAAGGTTATGACTTCATATCAAATTCTGAATTCTTGAATGTTTTGCGTTTGCTAGAGATTTGACTCGCTTGCCAAGACAAAACACTTCAAGACACTTCAAAATATGATACTAACTAATCATTGCCATTTTCCTATCCGAACCATCGAACCCATTAAAAAAATTCCTTCGAATCGCTTCCATGCTATTAAGGACTCCCATAGGAAAAGTTCCTAGTTCCTATGGGAGTCCTTAATAGCATGGAAGCGATTCGAAGGAATTTTTTTAATGGGTTCGATGGTTCGGATAGGAAAATGGCAATGATTAGTTGGAATAAAGTTTTAGCTTCTAAAAAGTATGGCGGCCTTGGTGTTTCTAGTCTCTTTGCTTTCAACCGTGCTCTCCTTTTCAAATGAATCTAGCATTTTTTAACGCAAGATTCTTCTTTATGGGCTAGATTTATTAAAGCTATCTATGGTGATAAGGGCGCGATCGACTCTTTTGGTTCTATCTCCAGGCGTTCGCCTTGGCTTGACATCATTAGGGAATCTTCATCTCTCGCAAACAAACGTATGGATCTTTTGGCTCTTGTTCGTAAAAAAGTTGGTAATGGAGAAGACTCTTTATTTTGGGAAGATATTTGGTTAGGCGAGACGGCTTTGAAACATCAATTTCCAAGACTATTCGCGTTGGAATCTTCAAAACATATTACTGTTGCAGATAAGTTGAATAGTGTTTCTTTGGTTACCTCTTTTCGTCGTGCTCCTAGAGGTGGCATTGAGGAAGATTAGCGGTATCTCCTTCATTCTAAACTCGATGGTATAATTTTACCTCCAATGTTAGACCGTTGGGTTTGGTCTCATGAGGCCTCGGGTGAGTTTTCGGTGAAATCGGTTCGTAACTTTATTGATGATTCCCTTTTGCCAAAAGAGAATGTTCCTACTAGATTGGTAAACTTTATTCCTATTAAGGTCAATGTCTTTGCTTGGAGATCTTGTTTGGATAACCTTCCTACCCGATTGAACTTATCTCTTAGAGGAGTGGATATTCCTTCTATCCTTTGCCCTTTATGTAACATCTCGGTGGAATCTATTTCTCATCTCCTTTTTTCTTGCTCTTTGGCTCGGCAGCTAAGAAGAAAGATGTTAAGTTGGTGGGAGCTAAAGGACATCGCAATTGACTCATATGAAGAATGGTTGTTGTGGTTCAATAATATCAGGTTCTCCAAGGATGTTAAGGTGATCTTTGAAGGTGTTAATTATGTGATGTGGTGGTTAGTTTGGAGGTTCAGGAATCTTCTCCTTTTTGGTGAGTCTCAACCTCGTAGAGATATCCTCTTTGATGATTTAGTTCATTTGTCTTTCATTTGGTGTCATAGTCGATGTAAAACTAAATTCAACTGGGTTACTTGGATGAAAAATCCTAGTACCATTAGTTTGTAATTTTTCTAGCTTCTTGCTAATTTTAATAAAATTGCCGTTCAAAAAAAAAAAAAAAAAAACTGACCAAATATGATAGAAATAGTCTTTGGTATATTAACTGTCAGCATTTCTCTTTTTTTTCCCTACGTGGGATTAAAAGTTGTCATGATTTCCATCACAAAACAGTGAGATATCTAGATTCACTATTAACTCATGTGTTTGTAGTACTGTAATTTGATCAATACTATCTATGTTCTCATTACTGATCACTTAGGTTGGGCACAGTCGTGACCAAGGTCACCAGCGTCACGTCAGCTTTTTCTCTCCGGCAACCAGACATGACCAGGATGTCACAGTCGATGACCGACGTTTTTTTTTTTTTTTTTTTTTTTTAAACATTTTAAACATCAAGTTTAAATTTATTAAAATTAAAAAGATTATAGTACGAACTCAAATAAACATTAAAAACAATACGTAAATTATTCTAATAACGTTAAAAACATTAAAAAAAATCTTCATCGTCTTCCTCATCGTCATCGTCACTATCGACTTCATTCTCCTCTTTGACATGATTTCGACGATTTCTCCAAATGTGTTCGATCAAATCAGATTTGAGGTGTTGATGAGTTGATGCGTCAATTAGCGCCTGAGTAACTACTAACGATTCTTCATGCGATCTTAAGTGATCATGATCTTGGTGTCCCTCATCTTCGAACCATGTAGAAGATATCGCTCACTGCTTGTGTCGAACGATCATATTATGTAATATGATACATGTATACATAATATCTTGGATGTCCTTTTTAAACAACCCTCGAGCAGGAACTTTAAGCATTTTTCACTTCTTCTTCAACACACCAAAAGCCCGTTCCACGTCTTTTCTTGCTGCTTCATGCTTCCTCTTGTACAATATTCTTTTTTCATCACCTGTGGGAGGATTTGAAATGGACTTCATAAGAACGTACCATTGTGGATATATCCCCTCAGTAAGATAATATCCCTTTTATAAGCCACATCATTAGCCTCGAATTCAAGGTCTGGTGCTCTCCCATATTTGATATCATTGAAAACAGGGGAACGACGTAAAACGTTTACGTCGTTATTCATTCCGGAGACACAAAGTACGCATGCCAAATCCATAAATCTTGGGAAGCGACCGCTTCCAATAAAATGAATGGATGTGGCCCGTGATCAACCCTAGCATATTGAGCTCTCGCACTATTTGGGCAATTCTCCCACTCCCAGCTTGTACAATCAATGCTTACCATCATCCCAGGAAAGCCATGCTTATGCTCGTGATGAGCATATAATCTTTCAAGGTCTGAATACGTGGGCTTTCGCAAATACTCACGACCATATAACTCCATGATAACCTTGCAAAACTTACGGAGACATTCACGGGATGTTGTTGCAGCCAATGCCAGATTCTCGTCAAGAGAATCAGGAACGGCCGCGTATCCCAGTTGACGAATGGCCGCAGTACACTTGACCAATGGGCTAATACTAGCTACGCCCCTAGCATCAAGAGTTTGTCGAAATAAGGAGAGTGATCAGTTACCTCTTGAACAATTTCTGTGAACAGTTCTCGGCTCATTCGGAACCGCCGACGGAATGTTCTTGCGTCGAACTGCGGGTTTTTGGAGAAGTATGCTGCCACTAAACGATTATGAGCACCCTCATGATCCCTACGTATGTACCTTCGTCGAACTTTTGGTTGTGATGCTTTGTAAGCCTTCCAAGCAAAATCCGCAAACTCCACAAACTCACTAAAAACTTCTTCATCGTCCGAAGACGAAGAAGAACCGAATAAAAGCTCGAACTACATATTAAAGATTGTGTTTCGTGGGTATTTCGTTAAAATGGTTGATTGAAATTGTGTGTTTTAGAAATGTGTTTGAGTTAGTATTTATAGAGTGGTAAAGTTTTTTAATTTTTTTTTATTAAATGCAACGGTCAAAACTTTTTTTTTTAATTTAATGCCCAAACGGGCAAATAAAGTTGGAAAAGGTACGTTTTGATATCGGTTGAATTTTAGCCCGATGTTGGCTTTTTTTGCCCCACGACCGATGTCTTGACCGAGTGCCACAAACGACGTGACCGATGTAAACATCGGCCGTCCATTGAAAATTCGGTTGACTAACCGATGTTAAATTCACGACTGTGCCCAGCCTTATCTTTCTAAAACTACTATGATGATCAATACTATTTTTTTATATAACTACCATATAAAGTGACGATGCAATTAGATACAAAGATATAGGAGTATGAAAAGTCTCTGATTACAATAGTAAAGATCTAAGTTAATGTATTTGTTTGACAGAAAGCAAATGGAGTTAAAATTTGAGGTCTGCCACAAATTATCGCTGGAATTTACTCGCATGATTAGATTTAGGCAATGAGCTGGAGTTGAAATTTGAGGTCTGCACAAATTATAAAAACTCAAAATATCGCACAATGAAGAAGCAGACTCAGCAGTAGGCATCACCTCCGAAAAACACTCGATTTCCTTGTTGGTGCGCGAAAATTTGTTTATTAAGGCGGCTCTTATGAGGCTTTCTTGGTGATTCCAAGCCTCTATCGGAAATCCTCTTCCATAAGAGGAAGGTCGTCACGCAACTTGATTTTAAGTTCCCAACCTAGTAATCATTAG
Source organism: Chrysanthemum lavandulifolium (assembly GCA_022545495.1). Taxonomy (NCBI): domain Eukaryota; kingdom Viridiplantae; phylum Streptophyta; class Magnoliopsida; order Asterales; family Asteraceae; genus Chrysanthemum; species Chrysanthemum lavandulifolium. The sequence continues at coordinate 248,890,540 of CM040244.1, forward strand.
CCTTGGTGATCACCAGCTTTCTTTGTCGAGGATCGCGAGGTGTGTAATCCACATATCGGATATATTTTAAGGAAACGCTAAGATACTTCTTACCAAGTACATTGGGAATAAACAAACTGTATGAAGGCCTTACACGAGCAATTCAAAATACGTGATCAAAAGTACCCGACTCTAATGCTTGAAGCCGTTGCGTCATATGATTTGTGGATTTTACATTCATATTTGGTGTTACAAGGGCAGATAACGACCTCAATGTTCTATATGGTTCACCATTATACGAACTTCTTGCCTATATAGTTCCGGAAGCTCCATTGAAATTTTTTTGTGGGGTCCACGGGTGTTCTATGGCACCAAAAATTATGTTATATGAAGGAGGGGTGATTTGTGTGATGTGATAAATTCTGGTGTTACGAGAAAAATAGATGAAATGAAAACATTTTTCTCACCGCATCACATGACGCCACGAGAGGGTACCTAATAATCGTATCATGGTACCAAATTTTGAGAAGCCATACAAAACAAACACAAAATCTAACAAAAAAAGAATATATATAAAAATTATTACTTTTATTTATTAATAGAAAAAAATGTTAAACATAGCCTTAAAGCTATGTTTAACAAATTGTATAATATGTATTGTTTTTATCAGGGGCGGAGGGGGTAGGGTAGCTAGCAGGTGCTAGCCCCCCCCCCCAACTAGCCCATAAGCCCATTGTAGTACACAGCCCAAAATCTGGAATACTAAAGCCCGCCTCCCCCAATATGCATAATATCTGAATATCCATGATCAGTTTCTAAAAAAAGGGAAGTAATATTTGCAATTCTCTCCAACCATCATTGATCACAATTAACAAATGCACAATTTTGCTCTCATCTAATAAGGTATTGAATGCTTATTAATATTTAGTTTTCATTAATGATCACATTTACTTCTTTGTGTATTGTGTTCTTTGAATTATTCGATTGGAGAACCAAGAGGTTTTTGTAGAACATTAATGATCACTTATTCACTTGAATACTTGATGACTATTAATTGCTTGTATGACTATTGCTTGTGTTAAATTTGTATTCACTAAATGTCTAATTGGGTAAAATTTAATTGTATAAACCTTAACCGAGAGTATGAGAAAAATTGGTATTTAGTATTCACTAATTGATGACTATTATTGCTTGTATTAAATTCATATTCATTACTAGACATTTGACAACAAATTTACTTCTAATTCTAAGTTAGCAAATTAACAAACTTTATAAGAATTAGTGTTATGATTATTATTAACTTGTATTTTACTTTTGTCACAAAAAAAATTATGATCTTAGGTTGACTTAGGAGTCATGAGTAAGAAGAGAACAATTGATTATTTTTACAAGCGAGTACAAGATGTTGTTCAGGACCCCGAAATCCAAACACAAACACAAACTGAGACTGAGAATGAAACTCAAACTCAAGATCAAACCAATGATGATAATATTGTTGAAGAGTCACATGAAGTTCAAGTTGAACCTGAAACAAATGCTACATTTAATCCCAATGAGGTCAAATTAGACTCTTTGATTCGTGATCCAGGTTTGCGACCTCGATATCGAGTTATCCTGTAAACCAACAAGATGAGATAAGACGAATTTATGTTAGACTCGGACCTTATCAACTTGTTAAATCACATTATCCTCTTACTCCTTGTGGTCTTCATAAGCGTAGTTTCCAAGCAGCATGGTTTAAAAGATTTTGGTGGTTGGAATATTCTGATAAGAATGATGCTGCATTTTGTTTCCCATGTTATCTTTTTGGTAGGAAGCCTATAGGGAGAGTTGGATCCGACACATTTACTCTAAAAGGTTTTAACAGTTGGAGAAAGGTTAATAGTGGCAAACAATGTCCTTCCGTCACTCATAAAGGTAAGACTCTTGCCTCAGCTCATAATTTTTCAGTCAGATGCTATGAAGATTTGAAAAACAAAGTATGTCACATAGAGAACGTGATAGATAAGCAAACGGAACAAGAAATAATGGATAACAGGCTACGACTTAAAGTAACTATTGATTCTACTAAGTGGCTTACATTACAAACATGTCCTTTAAGGGGCAGTGATGAACGACCCACTTCAATAAATCGAGGAAATTATCTTGAACTGGTAAAACTTATTGCTTCATATAACGAGGATGTGGCTAGAGTTGTGTTGGAAAAGGCCCCTCAAAACGCCAAGTATACTTCACCTGATATTCAAAAAGAACTATTGCAAATGTTTGCTATGAAGGTACAAGAAGCCATTCGAGAAGAGATTGGGACGGCAAAAGTATTGTTTGATAGTTGATGAATCTCAAGATGAATCCAAGAAAGAGCAAATGGCCATTGTTGTGAGATTTGTAGACCGAAATGGATATATCAAAGAAAGGTTTTTGGACTTGGTTTATGTTAAAGATACGAATGCATTGACTCTGAAGAATGAGATATTATCTTCTTTATCTAACCTTAAGCTTGATGTTCAAGATATTCGAGGTCAAGGATATGATGGAGCTAGTAATATGCGTGGAGAATGGAATGGGCTAAAAGCTTTGATTTTGAATGAATGTCCTTATGCTTACTACGTACATTGCTTTGCTCATCAGTTGCAACTAGCTCTTGTTGCGACTTGAAAGATATGTCGAGGTGCATACATTTTTTAAGCATTTGAATTTCATCGTGAATGTAATAGGTTCTTCTACTAAGCGTAATGATCAATTACAAGATGCTCAACTTGCTGAAATTTCACATCTAGCTGAAATGGGAGAACTTGAAGGTAGAAGAGGATCTAATCAAATGCAAAACATATAAAAGGCCGGAGATACTAGATGGAGTTCACACTTCAAATCCATTTGTAGTTTGTTGCGATTGTTTGGTCCAACCCGTGTGGTATTGAATGACATTTTTCTTGGACGGTCTACTGGTCCTCAAAAAGGTGATGCTAAATATGCTCTTACACATCTATTATCATTTGATTTTGTTATGGTTTTGCATCTTATGAAGAAGATAATGGAGATTATAGACAAGCTTTGCAAATTTTTGCAAAATAAGTCTCAAGATATTGTCAATGCATTGACTTTAGTTTCAACTACGAAGACATTGATTCAAAATCTAAGGGATAATGGGTGGGAATCACTTCTAGATCAAGTTATTTGTTTTTGCGGAAAGCATAACATTCCAATTCCTGATATGAACGCTACCTATAGAGATGTGGTTCAGTCTCGTCATAAGAAAGATGATGTGAGGGTAGAGCATCACTATCGGGTATATGTGTTTATAGTTGCTATTGATAGTCAGTTGCAAGAGTTAAACAACAGATTTAATGAGTCTGTTTCAGAGCTTCTTCGTCTTAGTGTTACTCTGGATCCAAAGAAATCATTCAATGCTGATGACATATGTAAACTGGTAACAAAGTACTACCCTTTGGATTTTACCGAACAAGAAAGAATTGAGTTCAAACTTGAGTTGCAACATTATGAGCTTGATAGTGATCCAAGATTGAAGAATGTTAGTTCACTTTCAGAGTTGTGTAGAGGATTGCAAATAACGGAGAAGTCGGAAATGTATCCCTTGATTGATAGATTGGTTCGTCATAAATTAACTCTTCCTGTTTCAACTGCAACATCTGAAAGAGCTTTTTCAAAGATGAAACTTGTGAAAACAAGACTACGTACTACCATGAGTGATGACTTTCTTAAAAGTAGTATGATTATTAGCATCTGAAAGAGCTTTTTCAAAGATGAAACTTGTGAAAACAAGACTACGTACTACCATGAGTGATGACTTTCTTAAAAGTAGTATGATTATTAGCATCGAAAGGGAGATTGTTGGTACCCTTTGTATAGAGAAAATAATTGATGACTTTTACTCCAAATCACAAACACGTGTCCAAATGATGAAGAAGCGCAAGGTAAAGTTTCTTGTTATTATTCTTAAAAACGAATTACTTATTAATGACATAAAAGGCTATGTTTTTATATCTTAACTATTTTTTATCAATTGCAGGTTAGTTCATGAGATAAAGGATTAAAAGTCAAGGTCACTCGAATTCTATTAAGATTGATGAAATATGATGTAAGTTAATTTAGTTTATGGCGGTACTTTTTTTTTATGAGATATTTAGTTCTTAGTCTATTTTTAAGGAATTTAATGTTTTGCTATATTTCTTCGAACTATGATCTAAAAATAAATTTCGCCCCCCCTAACTTGAAATCCTGGCTCCGCCCCTGGCTTTTATATTCAAAATAACTTTTCACCTCTAAATTTAACTTTTTTTAAATAATTAAATGTATGAGTTGTCATTGCATATCTTTTGACTATTAAACGTAGCCGTTAAAACTACCAATATCAAAATTCATAAAACAAGTTATACAAATAAAACAACCATACAAGTTATACAAATATAACAACCATTTAAAAAGTCGTTAAAACTACCAATATCAAAATTCATAAAACAAGTTATACAAATAAAACAACCATACAAGTTATACAAATAAAACAACCATTTAAAAAGTTGAAGACTTGAATCATATATTGAAGTTAATGAACAAATTGTATTGGTTCAAGATTTGACTAACCAAGACAATTTGTTCAAACACACTTCAAAATATGATATAAGCCTCAACACATATAATCCGAATAGCCTATGGTATATTAGGTGTCACTATTTCTTTACTTTTTCCTATATGGGATTAGAAGTTGTCAGGTTTCAACTTTTCATAAAAAAAAGGTAAGAAATCTACATTCACTCCTAATTCATGCACTCGTAGTACTCTGATTTTATCAATACTACCTATGTTCTCATTTTTTATCGTGTATCATTTTAAAACTACTATGATAGTCGATAAGTTCTAAATATGTGGAGTAACTGTTAAATGACCGTTGCAATTGGATAAACAAATTTTGTAGTATGAAAAGTGACTGATTGCAAAAGTCAATATCTAAGTTAACGTAGCCATAGTTACGTATATGAGGGTCAAAGTAGTGGATTATTAACCTCAATTTCGTTAACACGCCATATTTCTCTTGTAACTGTATTAAGTCGTACAAGGTAATAACTTTTCATGTTCTTTTCGACATGCAAAATCAACTATTGAAACTCAAGAGATTGACATTCATTGCAACAAAATAATTGACAATATTATTAGCTGCTCTTGTGGATGATATTCGACATGGCGAAAGATTATGCAAATATCGTTTCTTGGGTTAAGCAGAAAGAATCAAGTAATTTCGTTGGGTTCTTTCGTCGTGCGCTTTCCACTCTAGAGTTTAGTTGGGATGTAACTTTTCCGAAGAACTTACCGCCATTTCGGCGAGTGATTTGTATGGATGATAAGTTTTTAACGACGCTTACGTTCAAAAAAAAAAAAAAAAAAAAACATATGTACTTTGCAAAATTTATTATTTGTTATCCTTATATGGAAAGTCGTGAAGCTATCTCATTGCAAAGTACCATGATACATGTTTTCCAAATTAATACATACTTGAGTCACGAAAGTATTCTTTTTCAATATAAGCTAATCTAACTTTTTATATTCTCACTCCTTATCTTTTATAGTACCGTGTTTTAAGGCAATGTATTAAGATTTTGGAATTGTTCTTGTTGTAGAAAAGACCACTCAATGATGATAAATTGATAATCCAAAATTTGTGGTTGTTATGTATTACATGTCAAGCAAATGCGAAATGGACCACTAGGTGCCGTTTTGGAGCAATGGACCCATTACGAATATAAGGTCATTACATGTTTTTGGCTGTTAGAGTGTGCACAAGCATATCTCGATACACATAACACGAGATGTGACACAAATTTGCTGATATTTTTGTTGCTTTTCAATTAGCGGTTGATAATATGCGAATATATATTATCACAGATGTCATGCTTTGCTAGTTTGCTTGTCCATTTTGTTTTTTGTTTGAATGAGCTGAATGATTAGCGTACGATTATATAGATATTTTGATATACAGTAACTCATATCATACTTAACTAGCAATGAAATATAGTATTATGATAACCGTCATTGTATTTACTTGGATATATCAATTCATGGTTCAGTTGTGGAGTCGAAGATGACCAATATTTAGAGCGAGAAAGTGTCGAGCATAATTAGTTGGACTTTCACGGTACACTCGATTAGGTGTTGATGACGAGGTCCGACCATCTCAATCATACAAAGATGAAATCAGGTTGGACAATGTTCTAGTGAAAAAAGTTAACCTAAACTCATATGTAGCTTCTAGCTTTCCACCATACTCATCGGCTCATCGCCTTCCTACTCTTGACCATCGAATGACTGATTTTTTACTCGACTGGGCATGCTATTTTGCAGTGGCGGACCAACGACCATAAGCCATGAGGTTCGTTTTGCGAAAAGTACGAAGAATTCGTAACTCAAAAATTAGGGACTAAGTGCATTTAGAAAAATCGATACATTTACATAATTATACACTACGCAAAAAAATCCATGGTTACCCCGTGCATCCCCGAAACCCCCTCGGTCCGCCCCTGCCGTTTTGTGATAGTGATAGTGATATTGAATCGCTCACATTCTAATATTCTCTCATCTCGCTTACTGATATAGTTAATATAGCTTGTTGAATGAGTGTATTATTGAAAAAAAAAATGACATAAGTTACCCCGTTCGTCCTTGGAGGGCTCGGTGTAACTCGTTTTCCGTCTGTCGTCTTCAAAAAACGCACGAATGGTGTCGCCGTTCTGCACCGGTAGCGACGTAGTTCATCCGCCGTTCATTATTCAGCCAGCCCATCAACTGCCGTTATTCCTCTATTTTTTTTTAAGTTAGTTTTGTGTTTGTGTGTTTTTTTTTTTTTTTTAATTTTTTTTATTTAATTTTTTGTATTTCTACATTCTTAGTTCATTTGACATATTTTTTTACACCGTTAGTGATTAATATGTTTGTAATGTTAGTCCTTAAGTTATTTTATAAAATGTATAAAATTTGGTTTAAATGTATAAAATAAAATGTGTTTATATAAAAAAAAATGTGTTTGCACTGATAAATGTTATTGATTTTTTTTTTTCAAAAAAGTATTTCAGTTCTTGGTGCATTATTAAAAAATGATGAGATGACGTTAAAATAACACACCAATAAATATTACTCATCCCACCCGACACGTAGCTCTTTTAACAATAACTTGAAACATTACAACACTTCAATAATCAATATATATATATATATATATATATATATATATATATATATATATATATATATATATATATATATATATATATATATATATATATATATATATATATATATATATATATATATATATATATATATATATATATATATAAAAACCTTAATCTTGTTAGTTAAATTCTCAATGACAAAAAGAAGACACAAGAGGTGTCCAATTTTAACAAGACAAACGTCTTATAATAATTGATGTCCCTAACACGTCCGTCAATAACCTGCCATCAAACCATGGACTCAACACCTAGTTTTTTGATTGATGTTAGAATAAGCTTTCCACATTATACTACTATAAAAGTTCCATTTGGTGCGTATATATTAGATTTGGTCGAGTCAAAATTAAAAAGAGTACGGAACACAAAGGAGTATAGTGGCAAATGGTAAAGGTAGCACGCGTCCCATTTGTAGTCGACAGACACGTCTTCTGTTACATATTTCAAGGACTACTATACTTTTTTATTTTTTATGTCATCAAAACACATAACCAATCTTTTTCCTTTCTCAATGCAATCCATGACTTTGATTTTAAGATTTTATTGTTTTTCTATTTATATTTACAGTTAGCTAAACTTATTTGTGAAATGAATCAAATGATACGTTTTTTAAAAGGGGATAGTTTACATTCTGCCAGAAGTAATTTAATTTACACCAAGATGCCATTTTGAGGTTTAAAACATCAAATTTTATGTCTGATTAACACCATAAATCATTTTCACTCCAAAATACTTAAGAACTAAACATCAATCATTGATATTTACACTAAGTTAGTTATTATTGTACATGTAAGATGTTAATAGCCATTTTCGTGAAAGAAACCAGATTCAGGAACACATACATAAAAATTTGCAACAATATCAAATAATAGATGTTGGAGGTGATAGATTACGAATGTTAACAAGTTTATGATGTTAAGTTGACATCAAAATTGGCGTTTTTTTTCATGGAATTAGCATTTTAGTGTAGCTAAGTTGGCTACACCTCGGTGTAGCTAAGATTTTCCCTTTTTAAAATTAGTTATAAGTTGTATACTATAAATTGTAAATTGTAAGTTATAAACTGTAAAGCTATTAACATGAGTTACAAGATTTATTTTTATTTTTTTCAATAAAAATATTTGATAGTTATATGTTAAATGTAACTATTATACGACATATCTATAATTGTAAACAAGTGTTTAAAAGGTATATCGATAATTTAAAGTTTTAACAGCTACAAAAGATGTTTAAGAAACTTTATGAATCATCTTTTCATTTATGAGCTATTTGTTTAAAATAAAAGTTTTAAGTTAATGCATCCTAATGGAGCTACTTATTTTGAAAGAGATTATTTTTATTACAAAAAGCTAACAGCTCTCCGAAAAACTCCTACCAAACAAGCCTAATAAAGCTACTTATTTTAGAAAAGATTATTTTTTATAACAAAAAGATAACAGCTTTTTAAAAAGCTCCTACCAAACAAGCCCAAAGTCTAAATAATCCCACATTTAACCAATCGTGATTACATTTAAGATGCTTTAAAGAAGTAATCAACACATATTTTTGTTTAATATTTCTTTGAATGTCTCTTTCGTGATGACATTTAGATTCCAACATTGATTATAGAATCAACATCTTATTTATTAAAATGAATTTTCATGACCGGAAATAATAATATCTATTTTTTTTACCTGGGATACCTGATCATAAATCTGTAGGCGGATTTGGATGGTGGACCAAGCATGGCGTTTGTTTTATAGCCTTTGGTTTTGGATATGATAAAAGGTCAATCAAAATAAATAAATCAATAAAATCACTTACCAAGCATTTATATTTATCGAATCTCATCCTCTCAACACACTATTTCTTTTTCATAGCATGCCATCTGTCCATTTAATCGTGTTCCTAAAAATATAATGACAAGTACACAATATCAATAGTTTGTTTAACAATTACTCTTGAAGCATCTCTTAAAATCTATTTAATGAATTTTAGTTTCTTTTTAAACACTATTCATATATGTCTAAACTTGTAGTAAATTCCTACGATAAATATTATTTTTAGTGAAATAAACAAAAAAAGAGATAATCCACTTTAACTTTAACTTGTGCTCTAAGAACAATTGTTTGACAAATTCCAATATTTTTTAAATAACATGCGTGCATTATGTAAAATAGAGATGTAAAAATATAAATTATTTTCGAAACAAATAAAATATCAATAATGAAATTAAACCAAATAATAAACCATATATCTGATTTGGTTGTTAGTTTTTAAACATGATCAGGTAAATGATCGAACAATTTTAATTTGAAGAAAAGATAAAAAAAAAATAATAAAAAAAAGGTAACTGATCCTATGTCGATTGGTCTTATGACAAACATCAGAGAAGTATATCGTGTAATATCATGATTAAGAAACACAAAGATGTTGTTTAAATTTGACTTAATTGACTTAATATGAAAGAAACTGAAATATAATTTTTAGTGAAATAAAATAAATAAATAAAAATAATCCTCTTTAACTTATGCTCTAAGAACAATTGTTAGACAAAATTTTTCAATATTTTTTTAAATAGCAATTAAGGGTGGAAATGAGCCGAGCCGTTTGTAAAAAGCTCGAGATCGGATCGGTAAAAAACTCGAATGAGCCGAGCCTAAACGAGCTCGAGCCCGAGTTCGAGCCTAAGTTTGGGTTTGTTTAACAATCGAGCTCGAGCCCAAACTTTATAAATAAAGCTCGATTAGGCTCGTGAGTCTAAACGAGCCCTAAAAATATATTCGTATATATATTTTTTCTATGCATTTAACCATGTATAAACGAGCTTAAAAAAATAAACGAGCTCGAGCCTAGTGTGATTAACGAGCTTTCGAGCTTTAACATGTTATATACGTTTGTCGAGCTCGAGCTCGGCTCATTTCAAATACGTTTCGAAATGAGCTCGAACCTATCTATATAAATGAGCCGAGCTCAAGCTCTGACAGGCTCGACTTATTTCCACCCCTAATATTAATCAGCATGCGTGCATTCATATACAATAGAGATGTAAAAATATAAATTCTTTTCGAAACAAATAAAAGATCAATAATGAAATTAAACCAGATAATCAACCATATCTGAATTGGTTGTAAGTTTCTGAACATGATCAAGTAAATGACTGTTCAATTTTAATTAAAAAAAAAAGAAAAGAAAAAAGTAACTGATCCTCTGCCAACCGGTCTCATGACCAACATCAGATAAGTACATCGTGTAATATCATGATTAAAAAACACAAATGCTTTGTTTGATTTGGATTTAATTTACTTAATATGAAAAAAGCTGAATTCAGAAAGTTATACAAAATTTTTTTGTTAACGACTTAATAAAAAAATGATTAAAAATATAAAGTGATAAAATTGAAATTGTCTGCATTAAGCAGTCTTTTATTTAAACACGACTTTAATACAAAATTTAAACAAGAGTAAACTCCAAAATATATTCGTGAAGGAGAGGCTGCATGGAATTAAGCTCGACCAACGAGAGAGGAAGCATGATCAATCCGATGTGGTTTACCCTATTTTACACCATACATCACATTCCTAAAAAATTAGACATATCCATCCCTCCGTTAAAAAAAGTTAACCAATATACATCCATCGGTTAAAATAAGGACTATTGGCGCAAATCATTTTTCGTTATCTCTTAACAAGATAGAAAATATTTACACCGTTAGTCCTCTGCACTAGCGGTATTTGCACCGTTAGTCCTCTTTTTTAAATAAACTAAAAAGGGAGGCAGCTAGGATCAAACCTGGGTCTGGTGGCTGATAATACAACGACTCAACCACTGGACTAAGCGTCCGTTGGTGAAACAATACTAAAATATATTGCTTTTAACCATTTTTTTCTCGAATTTGTACGTTTTATTCGTTTTTTGTACTTTTTATTTTTTTTACGTTTTAATCCATTTATTATACGTTTTATCCGTTTATGTACGTTTTTATCCATTTTTTTTAAATATATTTTATCCGTTTTTGTACGTTTTTATCCGTTTTTATCTGTTTTTATACGTTTTATATGTTTTGTACGTTTTCATCCCTTTTTGTTCGTTTTTATCCCGTTTTGTATGTTTTGTCCATTTTTTTACGTTTTTTATCGTTTTTATCCGCTTTTGTACGTTTTATCCGTTTTTGTTCGTTTATCGGTTTTTTGTACGTTTTATCCGTTTTTGTACGTTTTTATTATTTTTTCTTTTTATCCGTTATTGTACCTTTTTTGTACGTTTTATCCGTTTTTGTACGCACAAAAACGGATAAACATACAAAAATTGAGTAAAAAGTTAAATGATGGATAAAACGTACAAAACGGATAAAACGTTCAAAAAACGGATAAAAAATGCACAAAAAACGTACAAAATCGGATAGAACGTACAAAAAAGGATAAAGACGTACAAAAACGGATAAAACATACAAAAACGGATTAAAAATGTAAAAAAACTTACAAAATCGGATAAAAGTACAAAAAATCGTAAAAACGTACAAAAACGGATAAAGATGTATAAAAACGGACAAAAACGTCCAAAAAATGGATTAAACGTACAAAACATTCAAAACCGGATAAAAAGGTACAAAAACTGATTAAACGTACAAAATATGGATAAAAAACGCACAAAAACGGATAAAACGTACGAAAGGATAAAAATGTAAGAAAACGTATAAAACCTTATAAATTCGAGAAAAAAATGGTTAAAAGAATTATATTTTAGTTTTTTGTTCACCACTAGACGCGTAGTCCAGTGGTTGGGTTGTTGTGTTATCAGTCACTAGACCCAGGGCTCGATTCCAGCTGCCTCCCTTTTAGGTTTATTTAAATCTTGTTAAGAATTAACGGAAATTTTTTTGCACCGTTAGTCTTCATTTTAACCGAGAGATGTATGTTGGTTAATTTTTGTTAACGGAGAAATATACATGTCTAAACCTTTAAAAATATAACGTATAATATGAAATGAAATAAACAAGATAAATGTATTTTAGAGTTTACTTTTTAAACAAACAAGCCCAAGCCGTGATATGTTGTATCATTTTCTTACCAAGAAATAGAGTTCCTTGACCAAATCTTTTGAATCCGGTATTTACCCTAAATTTACGTGTATGTCCAGATTAATCGAACCTTAACATCATGCAATAATAACAACTAAGAAAGAAAGATTAGTTTAGAATTAGATTAAGTAATAAAAATTAGTAGATTAACTAAAAACATAACACATGGCTGCCTGCCTTTATTTACCCTTAACCTTACGCTTCATTTTTCATATCCTCCACCATCATCACCATCCCCGATTTTCAATATCATCAATCAACCCTCTCATTATATTTTATCAATCAATAACCAAAAACTTGATATAATTTATATAAAATTCAAAACGACTTTAATTTCATAATTAACAAAAACAATACATGATCGTTATCATCACTGGTTCGTTATCCCAATCTTCTTCTTCTTTTTATTAATTACATGTTAATTTCATCATTCTGATTTCTTTTTATATATTTATTTATAACTAAATTTGTTTGATTAATTGATTGATTAAAATCTGCGTTGACTAGTCAAGTTTAACTCTCGTAACTTTATTTCAAGTTTTTTACAAATTTGTAGGTTTATATATCTACTTAAATCAAGTTTATATAAATATAGTTTTATAAATTATATATTTCTATTTTTGTAACTAGATGATTTACTAATTGATTGATGAATGCTTATGTTTCTGCTTATAAGTAAGGACTTATGAAAATAGTGTTTTTGGATTAGATTATTTTGTACACAATGCAATTATTATACCTTGGAACTGCTTATTTTACGCAGAAGCGTTTTGGATAACATAATAGTGCGTCTGCTTAAAAATAAGCAGATAAGCAAAAAATAAGCAATCCTAAACATCGTGATTGGTACTAATATAAGTTAAAGGGTTTAGGTCACAAAATAGCAACGAACTTTTTTTAAAGTTCCGTATTCGTACCTGAACTATATAAAGTATCATTAAATGCAACGAACTTTCATAACGTGTTTCAATATGCACATTTTTATGATACTTTTTATAGTTCAGGCACCAATACGGGACTTTGAACAAACTTCATTGCTATTTTGTGACCTAAACCCAAAGTTAAATGTGATACTTAATGTGAAATAGTACTATTTGAGTATTTTGTGTTTTATTTTTGGCTGACTTTTTGAATTAAATGGAACTGCAGGTTTTGGACTCCTTTGTTTGGAATAGACAATGGAATTCGGGTTTCATTCGTCGTGCCAAAACCGAGGAATTATTGATTGTGTTACTTGTGCTATTTGGACTTTTGGTTTAGGATTGGAAATACCTGCCCTTTCGTTTGAAGCCGCTGTTGCCAAGATTGGATTGCTTAGAAACGATACATAGTTAAATAAGTTATGTCATAAGCATGCCATTCAGCTAGGTTTAAATGTCTTTTTAATTTATGTTGTGTATGTGTCGTAGGTCTTCTTAGGTAAATCGGTTTGCGGGTTAGAAGTGTGGTGTAGTGAGTAAGTTGGTATTTAAGGTTTTTTTAAGTTTAAGGAAGGGAAAAAGGGGATATCGGAAACATGGGTTTGCCTCAGGTGTCGTCTAGCAAAATTGCTGAGGAAGTGACAGCGTCGTTTGGGACTTCGGTCCAGTCACCGCCTCGTTTCCATGGGTTAAGTACTTGTGACATGAGTGGAATGCATGTCAGTCGTGTGTCAGGGGAGGTTTCAAGAGAAGCGGAGGTTACTAATTTGCACATAGATGGACATGTGAATTGGCAGAAACTTAGTTCTACTGATAAGGTTTCATCTTTTACTCGTAAAACAGGACGAAATGTCCAAACTGCTGTTTCTAGAATAGTGGGATTTGAATCAAAGGCGTCGGGTAGTGGTACTGATCATGTGACGGAAAATAGTGGAGCGATAGTGAGGAGAAGGTTAATGTCACCGTTAAATGGCTTGATTTTACCAGATCAAGTTGATGACGAGTCTCCACAAGTTGGTGGTACAAATAGTCACAATGTCTCTCCGAGTAGCTCGGGTAAAAATCTTATGGCTGCTTTTGAAGCGCATAAAAATACTGATAGTAATAATATAAGTATCCCTAAATTTGTGACTCCTTTACTGTTGTCACCATCTAGTTTTGACCAATGGCGGCACGGTGAAAGTTCAATTTATGGGAAAAACACTGGATCTTTCACTGATGGTCCTTTGCTTGAGAATACTGATCTTCGGTCTTTTGGTTCTTTATCGTCTTCACCAGTAGATAGTATAGAATCCGCATCAAGGTCACCCATAGCCATACCTTCAAGAAAAATTGTCTCGTCTCCTCTGTCCTTGTCCCCACTTGGTCCTAAATTTTCTAGAACGTTAAAACCTTCTAGGGCTATTACAAATGATTTAGATGATAACCATCTAAGCATGAAAGATATAGAGTTGTCTCTTGATGGGACTATGTCGGATATTATATCCTTTCGAAAATCTGATGGACACGAGAGTATGATTGATATGGTAGGTGAATGGGGTCAAGATTCGAACTTTTTGAACCAAGGTGCCAAGCTATGCAGGACTCCGAGTGGACTGCAAGTTAGAAGGTCTTGGATTGGTTCTTTTGAGGAGTCGTTGTTATCTGGTCGTTTAGCCGCTTCTGGGGCAGTCAGTCAGGTTGGCTATTGTATTTGTCTTTTGTATTGACGGGTTTTCGTGCATGCGTGTTTCTGATTCATTTTGGTATACTTGGCGTGCAGAAAATTGATGGGTTTCTTGCTGTTTTAAACATTACTGGAGGTAGTTTCTCACCACATCCTCAGAAACTTCCGTTTGCAGTAACAAGTGTTGATGGGGATAACTTTCCACTGTATTATTCGTCTATTGACCTTGCTGGCCCCTCACCGTCAAACAAGCAGAAAAGTCAGAAAATGAAGAGGAGCCTAAGCAATGAGGAACCACAAGCGGAAACAAGTCGCTTGCGGGTACCAATGAAAGGTCGCATACAACTGGTATGTTCTGCACCAGTGGCTTTCCTTTATGCGCTTAAGTTTGCTTTGAAGTGTATGTCGTGTTTGCTGACGTCATTACTTTTCTGAAGCATTAACACCTGTATAATATTTTACTTCTATGTGATGGTAAATAAATATTGCAGACCAAAAATAATGTTTCAGCATTGTCTTATGGATAATGTTGACCAATACATTCATGATTGATTTTCCATGCCAAGATAAGCTAAAACGTTTTTATTTTAAACGAGAATATGATTATAATCATGTTAGCATTCTTAATTTTAGGAACACGATTGGAGTGTTAATTATGTAGTGCACAAGAAATTGTTTTCTCATTCGTTTGGTTAATTGGTTTCTGTAGGTCCTCAGCAATCCCGAGAAGACTCCAATTCATACTTTCTTATGTAACTACGACTTGAGTGACATGCCAGCTGGCACCAAGGTCAGTTAAATCTAAGTAATAAATATCCGCTTAAACTTGTGATAATCTTTTAAGTGCGTCACTGGTATATACGTTACATATGTTTCTGAATCAAGTATTACATGGACACTAAATACTTTTATATTTTTCAAAACGTAGACCTTTCTGCGCCAAAAGGTCACTCTGGCTTCCCCAACATCAGCTTCTAAAACAGGGAATGGTGGAGCTAGTCAAACCAAGAGTCCTTCATCAGTGCCAAAATCACCAAAAGCAAACGATAATTCAAATACCTCTGGGGTCCTGCGTTATGCTCTGCATCTTCGTTTCCTCTGTCCATTATCCAAGAAAAACTCAAAAATGATACAGAGGTGCAAATCGGATCCTTTTTCTGTACCAGAAAAGATAACAAACCCATTGGAGGAGATAGGCGCTTCTACTTGTATAATGACATGAGGGTGGTGTTTCCTCAACGCCATTCTGATTCTGATGAAGGAAAGGTATGTCTTGATATCCTACTTTCACCGGTCATAACTCTTTAAATTTGTTTTTATATGTATTTACACATTTACACCTGTTTCCAAGCAAGGGTCATATAAGAGTATGCACTGATATCACAAAAACACACATAGTACTCGTATATACGATGCACGAAAGTAACAAAAAAGAAAAGAAGCTTTATCATATGTATGCGCTTATTAACCATAATGTGAACTTCCTGACAAGGCATTCATTGTTTGAAACTGCAGTTACAAGCGGAGTATCATTATCCATCAGATCCCAAGTACTTTGACATCAGCAACTAAAAGGTCCACCAGTTTCAGTTCATCTTCCTATATTACAATCTTCATGTTCTTCTGTACATATTTTTAAATAAAAAATAGTACATTTAGTCATCTTCTCGGGTGATGGAACAATACCCCCCATCACTACTGTATAGATTCTCATTTAGATGTTAGAATTGCTCATTAAATGTTGTCGGCTTGTCGCCATATGTAAATATGTACATTCTTTCATGAAATAAATTCAATTTCCTCTACACAATTTCCCTGCATATGATACGAGTTTGAATTGGTTAATGCCAAGTTTTTAGTTATGACTCAGTTTTTGTTCTTACAAGTAAAACACGAGCCCCTGCCTCAGTTAAATGTGTAAATCGTATCAAAAAGTACTTGACTTTATTGCGTGAGCTTGGCAAGTTTAAGTTGTTCGTGAATTCAATCTGGTCATGTACTACTTTAGGGGGTCGTCTTAATTACTTGTTCCAAAATGTTAAGAGGTACCCAATCTAAAATCAGGCACCTTTTAAGGGCTTTAAATCTCCTACCTTACCTATGTTTAGGGTAGAGTGATTCAATACTTAGTTTTGTGCACCTAGTGCCGTTGCTTTTGACCAAAAGAAACTACCTTTCCATGACTCCATTCAGCATTACAGTTATGCGCCCCAAATGCCATCAAACTGAATTTTTATTAAGTTATGCGAGTTCAAGCTGTGATGCAAATATTAACTCAAAAGTTATGGAGAATTAGTTTGGGTTGGTGAAACCTGATTTTTTTATCAAGTGTATTGTCCAAGATTTGTTTTTGTTTTAGATTCTTTGAATCTCTCTTATGTACCAGGTATACTTTTTTTTTGGTCAAATGGTCTTTTTTGAGCTACCCGACCTCTCAAATTAAGTTTTAGTCTACATCAAGAAAACTTGTTTAACTATCGAATCCTGTCCGAACTTAGCAATGTCGTGGTAAGCTCAAGTCCAGTCAAAGTTGCTCTTTGCATTAGTTGATTTCAACCTAATTTCATTTAGAACACGAAGTCACAAACATGTAAGATTCAAAATACTTGACCGGGTATGTTAGGTTAGTCTTAAGTGCACTGCATCTAATACCATCAAATATTCATCACCTACACTAATCTAGATTAGATAGATGTATAATCGTCCACGACTAGACCATTGATTGCTTATTGATACATCACTAGTCGTTTTCGACCTAACAGATCTAACACCTTGCCGACACTCGAAAACAACTAGTACTGATTAGCATCTCATTATCACATCCAACGAGTTACGCGTCTTTACCTCAAGTTATCAACCTTGAACCTTTTTGAACATTGGTTGATTATGTTAAGTACATTATGCAATAGAAACTTAACTAACATTTGAGTAAAGTCAACCTCAATACAGAAGTAACTGCAGCAGATGGAATTAGACTAAATTGAGGAAAGAATTTATCCCAAGGATAAAGCGTCAATTAGGAACTTACCAATGCAACAAGTGGTCCTGCAAACTCAATAAGCATCAATTAAGTTATGCAGCTAATATTTATGGAACAATTGGGTGGTCGTAGCTTTGTAAAGTCAACGTGGCTCCGATCTGACCACCCTTTTTTCCGCTTCGCAACTTGACATTGTGAGTGCCTGTTTTCACGCACACAGGATACAGGATACGTGGTGTTAGATGTGTTGTGCGTGTATGTGCTTTTTCTGATGATTATACTTGGATGTTGGGGTGTTAGATGTGTTGTGCCTGTTTCCCGCGCCATCGGCATTGTATACCCTTTAAAGATTATACTTGGATGTTGGGGGTGTTAACAAGTCTAACTCGACTCAAATTCTAAAATTATCGAGCTCGAGTCGAGTTTGAAAAAAAAATATTGCTCGAATAGTTTCACGAGCCGAGTCTTTAAGAAAATTTGGCTCGGCATGTTTGAAAGCGCGTTTAGTTAATTGAGCCAACACAAGCTATTCATCTATTATTTAAAACTAGATAAGTACCCGCACCTAACGGCAGCGGTTCTAGTTTTCGACAAAATTACAAGGTGAATATATATATTTTTTTTGAGAATTTGTTTTTCTAGTGCTCGGGCATCCTCTTTGAGGAACCGTTCCTCTTAAGGCGTAGTTGAATAGCGGCGACAATGAAATACTAATAATAAATCGCAAGTACACCCATAAAGCATTTACCTACAAGACAATAACAGATTGTTGAATCCATTCAAAACATCAAAGAAAGTGCAACTTTTAAATCTAAGATATTGAAAATAAATAGTAATATTGTTTAGCCGAAAACTACCTCAAACTAAATATTACTCCTAGTATCATCAATATTACCCCAAACACCCTCTTTAAAATAAAGTTCAAGAACATAAACAATTCAAGACCATTACTAACATTCATTTACCTGATTGAAAAAAAACATACACAAGATGCTTAAGAAAGTCATTGGCCGTGGTTATGAACACCATGTGTCTCATTTCTTTTCGAAAAGATGTTTTAAAAATAATAATAAGCCTCCAGTATGTTATATTCCAGTCAGATATTGAACCAGATTTCAAAGGAATTACCTTGAAGATCTACTCCGTATCAAACACTATGACCATTAAAGATATTAGAAGCACACAAACAAACACCATATCTAAAGTGAACCTCACGACATCGACAAAGCTACAAAACGAAAACCACCAAACCAACCAACGGATTCGGGTTTCTCAACTATCACCACAACAACATATCTGGAACCACCATTCATTTAAACTTTGACAAAAAAAAAATTTACACATGAACTTTTGAACATAGATTTTTTTGTTGTGAAACAACGACCTAATAGCAATAACACATAACCAATGCATGGAAGAAGAAAATAGAGATAATCGAGACCAATATATTTTATTGAGATTGATATCACAAACTACAAATGAACCTCAATTTATAGGACTCTCATAATCAAAGTATTTAGTACAATCATAATTGAGGGAATACAAAAGATGAAAGGTTTGAGAGGTTGAGGTATATGGATAGCCACAATTATAATTATTCATAACACTCCCTCTTGGCTATCCATCATTAATTCTCATACACTTAGATATGATGCCTCATTAAAAACCTTGCTTGGAAACCCTGTGGGACAAAACCATAGCTAAGGAAAAAAGAGTGCATCGCGTATATTCTCCCTCTGATGATTAGATCACTTAAGTTTAATGAGTCTTTGCATTCCAATGCCGTGAACCAACTTTTTGAATGTTGCAATAGGAAGTGCCTTGATATATAAGTCCGTTAGGTTCTTGCTTGAATAAACCTTATGGACAATAATATCGCCACTCTTCTGTAATCATTGGTGAAAAGGAACTTCGATAGAATATGCTTGGTTCAATCACCTTTCATTTAGCAGTCCTTTGAGCAATGTATGATGCACCATTTTCATGTACGACTATTGGAGCTTCATGGCCTGAAGAAATACCACATGATTCACGAATATGTTGTATCACACTTCTCAACCATACACATTCTCGACTCGCTTCATGGATGCACAAGATCTCTGCATAATTTGATGAAGTGCCACCCATTGTTTGATTTACGGAACGCCATGAAATGTCAATACTGGAAAAGAGTACATAACTTCTTCATACGCCTGGAGATGTTGCCTCATTAAAAACTTTGTTGAAAAACCCCGTGGAAAAAAAACCAAGGCAAAGAGAAAAAAAAGTGCACGGCGTATATTTCTCCATGATGATCACATCCCTTGAATTCCTTGAGTTGGCACAACCGAACATCAACAATAAATATCTTAATTTTTTTCATGGCCAGTGTCTTTTATAGATGAATTTGGTCGAGTCTCGCATAAATAAATTTGTTAAATACGTAGTAATATGTTCACCAGTTGTGATTCACACCTCTAATATGAGGACTCGAAATTCATTGTACATTCTTATACTTTGAAACAAATTCAAACTGTATGATAAATGATATCATTTATGATGAGCAAGAACCATCATTGTTTATTAGACGTTTAAATTTGACACTTTCAAACCAGGAGATATGATCATCATCTTTGTATATAAAAGGGGCATTGCAACATGTGACCTCATAGATATGAGCATCATTTATCCACATAAAGTATATCTAACAACTCTAGGATTTAATCCTTATGTTGTTTAATTCATATATGAAAACGAACTATGTATGTCAAGTCAAATTTATTTTATAAGTACTCAATTACCTTTGTAAACACCCTTGGAGTTCTATCGATATTCAAATAATCAAACTATATAAAACTTATAACATATTAAAATTTAGATACTTTATAAAGTTTTGTGAGCAAACTTATTTATTTTTGTGGCACATTTTTAACAAGTATACATTAATGTGATTATAATACATATGCCCATATTTATTAAACCCATATCGTGGAATCCAATTTAATCAACTTATATTCTCGAGAAATTTTCTTATGGAAATTCAAAATCGACAAGCTCTATTCATGTATCCTTTAGACGCATATCAATTATTTCTCACATTGCCAGACTTCTATAATAACAAAATACATTATTGGATCTACCACATTAAAATATGTCTCCTCAAGATAATTTCTGAGTCTTCGTGAAAATATATGTGTGCCATTAGTTTTGCCTTAAATATCATGATTTCAATAATTTAGTTCTACTTTCACACAAAGACCAATGCATATCCAACAAGTTTTACACATTCATGTGTATGGACTTCAAGTCCCAAAACATGTCTCATCACAAGAGACTTCAATATTTCATTAGTTACTTGCGTCTTTACATTTTGGCCAATCATCTTGCAGGTTTGTTTTCAAGATCCTCACTCTTATTATAACACTATATTATTATCATTATCTTGCGCAATATTATACTCAATAGCACTATCGACGTCGATTCATTTTAGTTCGATTTCACACTTTACTAGACATTATAATATATCGAGATCTCATAGTTTTCATGTACCCGGGGATTTCAAGAACCTTCGTGTCTAGTGTCTCTTTAGAAGACTATTATGGGGTCTTTATTACCTAGATTCGGCCATCTTGATTTTCTTGCTCCATTTTTTCATTCGAGGACTTTTATTTGGAATCGATTTGTCTATCACGCTGCAGGCGTGCCATAGACTTATTTCCATTCATTGGTTGTACTTTTAGGACACACATTTTAATTGGAGCATTAGCAGCGTCTATTTTATCTAGTCATTTTTAGGCCACTAGCATGCTTGCAATTACTAGATCTAGAAAATTAAGTGTCCCATAAATTTCAATTTCATAATCATTAGTGTGAGGATCATGATTCATTCCATATATCTCGCTGCTTGTTCTCTCCCCCTGAATGAATTATTAATTTCAACATCCCATTTTTGTGCGTTGTGGTAGATTTACAAGAAACAAATACCGCATATTTACAAAATTCTTATATGGGAAATATATGGTTCGTGACCGACAACCATTCTAATAGGGAGTATTCATTATAGCTTGTTGGCATAATGCGAATTTACATTCTATCTTTTAAAATCAAATGCATCATTAATCTTATAGTTTTGTTCTCATAATTGTTGGTTTTGCAATCAACCGAAGATGTTTTATAAACGTTTCAACAAAAGCAATCACATTTGAACATGAGCTACATAAATTTCAACACTTTTTCCAGTAATCCCCAACATATAAAAGTATTTACCACCATTTCCAAATATACAATCCGAAAAGATATGCTCGCAATTTATAACTTATAAGCCGAGCCATTAATCACACTAATCTTAAGTTGCGTCTTTGATGATCACTTTGACGATGCATCGATTTTAAAACTCAAAATGATCTATATGGCGGATGTATAGGCCTACATACATCCCCTTTAATTTTATTGGGAAAAAAAATCCTTACTTCAATATGGTAGCAATAGATGAACAATTAACTTCTATTGAGAACAATCAAATATATCTTTGAAGAAACTTATGGTTTCATACATTCGCATCATCGTTGACTCGGAATGGTCCAATCGGTCATGCTACTCAATAAAATAATCTTGGCTCATAAATCATTATTTATAACCACTTGTGCTTCAACCACACTTGAGTTATATCTCAAAGTCGAATAATATAGAGAAACTAATACATCATCGCATTTATACTTTTGTTTCTCTGATCAAACTTATATAAGCACTTTTATGTCTTTCACGTGGTTTAATATAATTACACAATAGCCTATATCATTATCATATGATCAAACATATTCATTCACTAGTAAAGTTGCACAATTTACAAAACACATGCATGCCATTACTTAATTAATCGAATGTCTCGTAAGATAATAAAATTACATTATAAATGAGTCACACCGAATTAGAACATCTTATTTACTAACAACCTTAAAAGATATATTGCAAGATTCAGAATATCTTTGTGCGTCATATAGTTCCTTTTATTCACATGGATAGTCAATAGAGAAAAAAATGATTCCTATATTTACAATAATGATGTATATATTCAGTGAACATGCATTGGCTTTTAGTATTTACACTTTTAAAGAACAAGACATGATTCTAATCAACTTTCAAAAGGTAAAACGTGAGATATGGAAGGTTTACATTTATATTTACTAGTATATATATAGAGCAATTTACACTTTTATAATCAATTACAATGAAATATAGCGGCATCTATTCCATTTTTTCTAAAAGGGCGTATGATATACTACAAATTTAAAGCAAGAAAAACCGAAACTCCCTTTCATATTTGCCAAATACTATAAAACATAGATGAGGTGTAAACGACAATACTTTTACTAAACATTCCCTCATATCATCAAATGTTGCATAACATATATACAAGGCAATTTATACACATAGGGGATCAAAAATATGGATTTTGATGCTTAATATTATGGAACTAATATTCGTGCTCATTAATTAACAAAGTGATACAAGTTTAGGAGTGAAATCATAATGATACAACACATATTACTTGCTTAGGCATCAAACTCAAATTTTATTAACCATAAATAAATTTTATTAATTTATTAAAAATTTATCATGACAAGCTAATACATCTTAACCATATTTGAAGCAACATGATAGCCAAAACTTAAAAATCAAAGATTTTGGGAAGATTATAGAAATTCAAACTATAAGCACAACTATAGAATGCTACAAAATAATTTATATCTAAATCAAAGATCCATAAGAGCTTACAGTTGCAACTTAGAAAATCTATTAAAACTATAATAATACACACAATAAAAGGGATGTTGTTTCAATATCACGCTTTTAATTAACAATTGAGCATTGGTCTATTAAAAAAAAGATGTATAAGGCTTGTTACGACATTTAGTTTGAGCGTAAAAATATATGAATACATATATGTTAATATCTTTCGCACAAATTAAATATCTTCTAAAAG
This sequence comes from Chrysanthemum lavandulifolium, assembly GCA_022545495.1. Taxonomy (NCBI): domain Eukaryota; kingdom Viridiplantae; phylum Streptophyta; class Magnoliopsida; order Asterales; family Asteraceae; genus Chrysanthemum; species Chrysanthemum lavandulifolium. Next base: position 248,914,341 of record CM040244.1, read on the forward strand.
AATTACAATATAGCAATATTAAATAGCAAAGTTACCATGCAAAATGGTGTGTATGAATAAAGGATAGGGATCCTCTAGCTTCTTGTGATTGTACCGGTAAATTAAAATAAAATAAATGTGTTGCAATAATGACAATGTACAATCACAAAAAGCATAACATTACCTCTAATGTTCAAATGAACATTAGAGGATCTCTATCCATGAATAAACTATTGCAACACGTATAAGAACAATATACAAAAGTTAATGACAACAGCTATGCAACATGTTTGTTCTTTGTTAACAATTAATCATATTATGTTACACATAAAACTTCTTGACACATAATGCATGCTAAAAAGCTTTTAATGAATTAAAGAGTAACTTGTATGTGTCAAATAATCAAACAATAGTTATCATATTGGCTTTTATTTAAAGTAACAATAATACATAATGGTTAACATAAAGTCAATATTTTTAATAAGATCACCGCTAAAGAACCATATACACACAAGTTTGATGATAAACAGGTAAATGTTCTATCCCTTTTATTTAAAAGAAAATTACTTAAATAATCCTTATAGGGAGTGATTTTACCGGATTGAACTTTTTTAAGATGCTTTACGAAAATGACCAAAATATGTCACCATCAATGTTTTCATTTTCCATTCGCCTACCATACCCTCGCCCAACAAAATGTATTCGCCTGTTTATACAAATATCCGCCCCAAAGTCAATAAGGATCATTTAATTACATTTGAAAATAACATCACCCGTGTATTGTATCCGCCCCAGATATCACCCCAGATATTAACTTTGATTCAAATTTCACATCTCATTATTAATCCTCTTTTAAAATGTCAAACAAATATAATGCAGCTAATACATGTCACATTGGGATTAACTTTGCTTCATTATTAATCCTCTTTTATATTGTCAAACAAATATAACGCCCAGTAACTCGCCGTTAACTCGGCCAAGACTTTGTACATAAAAAACCACTAGCCCAAGATTTAACCATTCAATTCACTCGCCCAATTCAATATCACTCGCCCAATTCAATATCACCTCGCCCAGCTTCCTCGCCCAGACTGTGCTCCCCTCGCCCAGCACTCGCCTGCCTAGTTGCCCATCCTCGCATATCCTCGCCCACCACTTGCCCAGCCCTCGCCCAGCTTCAATACTCGCCCATCACTTCGCCCATCCATCGCCCCGACTCAAGACTCGCCTACGACTCGCCCAACACTCTTTTTTATACACGTGTATGGTTAGAAACTATTCTACTAATCTATCTAACGGATGATATTAAAAAGTTCATTTTGGAAAATTTCATATGCGAGGTTCAAATTCGTAAACTACTGCTATAAAAAGTTCATTTAATAAATTTTCTCTTTATTTAATCTATAAATGGTTGAATGAATTTGCACCACTTTGATTTATTTTATTAAACTGGATCAGGTCACATTAATGATTAGTGATTTTGGCAAAAGAATAAAAGACTTTATTGACGATAGTATATATCAACGAGGCACTTTATTTTACATACTCAAAAATCCTTGTATACTAAAGGATAAATCCCCACCTTCCATTTATTTTGATCTAATTGTTGTGATTAACCTAAGATTTAATATGTCTAAACCTAAGTCCATGTTTTTTTCTTGTCTTTTTCTTTTCTTTTTATCTTTCTTATTTATTTTCTCATTATTTGTCTTTTTTAATCACTTTTTTAAATTTCAAGTTTATTTTTATTATTTTTTTTTTTTTTTTCGTTTTCGTCAGTTTTCATACTTTTTCTTACGTTTTTGTCCCTTTTTTCCGCTTTTTATACGTTTTCGTCTGTTTTCATACGTTTTCGTCATTTTTCATACGTTTTCGTCCGTTTTCGTGAATTAAATGTAAATTATATTTTTGGTGTTATTATATTTTTGGCTGACTTCGTGAATTAAATGTAAATTTCAGGTTTTGGACTCCTTTGTTTGGAATAGACAATGGAATTCGGGTTTCATTCGTCGTGCCAAAACCAAGGAATTATTGATTGTGTTACTTGTGCTATTTGGACTTTTGGGTTAGGATTGGAAATACCTGCCCTTTCGTTTGAAGCCGCTGTTGCCAAGATTGGAATGCTTAGAAACGATACATAGTTAAATAAGTTATGTCATAAGCATGCCATTCAGCTAGGTTTAAATGTCTTTTTAATTTATGTTGTGTACGTGTCGTAGGTCTTCTTAGGTAAATCAGTTTGCGGGTTAGAAGTGTGGTGTAGTGAGTAAGTTAGTATTTAAGGTTTTTATAAGTTTAAGGAAGGGAAAAAGGAAATATCGGAAACATGGGTTTGCCTCAGGTGTCGTCTAGCAAAATTGCTGAGGAAGTGACAGCGTCGTTTGGGACTTCGGTCCAGTCACCGCCTCGTTTCCATGGGTTAAGTACTTGTGACATGAGTGGAATGCATGTCAGTCGTGTGTCAGGGGAGGTTTCAAGAGAAGCGGAGGTTACTAATTTGCACATAGATGGACATGTGAATTGGCAGAAACTTAGTTCTACTGATAAGGTTTCATCTTTTACTCGTAAAACAGGACGAAATGTCCAAACTGCTGTTTCTAGAATAGTGGGATTTGAATCAAAGGCGTCGGGTAGTGGTACTGATCATGTGACGGAAAATAGTGGAGCGATAGTGAGGAGAAGGTTAATGTCACCGTTAAATGGCTTGATTTTACCAGATCAAGTTGATGACGAGTCTCCACAAGTTGGTGGTACAAATAGTCACAATGTCTCTCCGAGTAGCTCGGGTAAAAATCTTATGGCTGCTTTTGAAGCGCATAAGAATACTGATAGTAATAATATAAGTATCCCTAAATTTGTGACTCCTTTACTGTTGTCACCATCTAGTTTTGACCAATGGCGGCACGGGGAAAGTTCAATTTATGGGAAAAACACGGGATTTTTCACTGATGGTCCTTTGCTTGAGAATACTGATCTTCGGTCTTTTGGTTCTTTATCGTCTTCACCAGTAGATAGTATAGAATCCGCATCAAGGTCACCCATAGCCATACCTTCAAGAAAAATTGTCTCTTCTCCTCTGTCTTTGTCCCCACTTGGTCCTAAATTTTCTAGAACGTTAAAACCTTCTAGGGCTATTACAAATGATTTAGATGATAACCATCTAAGCATGAAAGAAATAGAGTTGTCTCTTGATGGGACTATGTCGGATATTATATCATTTCGAAAATCTGATGCACACGAGAGTATGATTGATATGGTGGGTGAATGGGGTCAAGATTCAAACTTTTTGAACCAAGGTCCCAAGTTATGTAGGACTCCGAGTGGACTGCAAGTTAGAAGGTCCTGGATTGGTTCCTTTGAGGAGTCGTTGTTATCTGGTCGTTTAGCCGCTTCTGGGGCAGTCAGTCAGGTTGGCTATTGTATTTGTCTTTTGTATCGACGGGTTTTCATGTATGCGTGATTCTGATTCATTTTGGTATACTTGGACGTGCAGAAAATTG